>PVJO010006341.1:0-90056 GCA_004026905.1 Hystrix cristata | reverse complement strand
CTTTTGGAAGATGAATCTTAAATTCCAAACAATTGGCTTACAGAAGGAATTTTTTTCCAGAACAGAATGAAACTTCCTGCTAGCGGTTACTTCCACTTTTTACTTAAGAATATCTCAACAAGGATTGGAGGAAGTCAACATTTCTGAGTAACTAGCCACTATGATATTTACTCTTTTCCTTTTTCTCCTGACTTGCTGGCTGACCTAGGCTGCTTCTGTGACACCTGCTCCTGTCTGCCCCAAGCTGAGCTCATTGAAATGCAGGTATAAATTACTTTTTCCACACATTTCTGCTACTCATTCTGTTAAGTGCCCCAACCAGATATAACTTTCTATTGGCCTAAAAATAGATCTCTTGCCATCTGGAGTCCCAAGTTTCTACATTTTCTCTTTCACCTCGAAGCAACTCTGGCAGTCATAAAAGAACTTTACCTGATGTAATTGTAGCTGCTTCCAACTGCTCCCAACACATTCTGGAGCTTTCGTTCTGAGTGAATAATTCTCCCTTGTTATCACCAGGCTTCCTGAAGGGATCAGATGCTCATTCATTTGGACATTTTCAAGTCATCAAGAAAACAAATCAGTTTGATTTTAGCCTTAGTCTTAGCATTTTATTAAATTTCTTGTACTATACATAGCTCTAAAAGTTCTCAGTTTAGTTACAATCCTATGCCCCTCACAATCTTTGTAAAGTGAAGTAGGTAAAAGAGGTAAAGTGACTTTGTTAAACTTTTACTTTTCATTGAAATATATGAAAGCCAGAATACACTCTTAAGTCAATACTTGAGTTTTCCTATCTTTTTGAACAGAATACAGCATGGCAAGTCTATAAAAACTCTGAGCATTGCATAGGTATTCAATATATAATGAACAAGAAGCGTGCTGATACCAGAGTTCCGGAAAATTTCTTAAATTGTAGGGATAGCAAACAGGAAATTTTATTTTGTTGCAAAGTGGAATTCACAAATATATTTTATTAACACCTGGAAAGTTCCATGCTCTGCATTCTTCCTTGGAGGACCATGGATCATGGGAGCCTAGTGAAGTCCTACCATACAGTTTTCTAGCCAGAGAAACCAAGTCACCTGGAACTACTTGGAAACGCAGATTCCCAGGTCCCATCCTGAACCTCTGCTTCTGGAGTTGGCTGTCTAATGATTGACAAGCCTGCCAGGGATTTCTCGACGAACTAAAGTTTGAATAGTACCCGACAGGAGGTATAGTAGTTCATTTATCATTCTTACAAATGTATCGTGCCATTCCGCACCCTAATGCCTTCATTCTAGAAACTTCTGTATCTGGGATTCTTTTCTTAATAAATTTCAAAAATGCCTCTTCTTCCTTCAGAAGACATTTTTAAATCGGCCACTTTTTAACACTTCTTCAGTTCCTCAGGCAGAACAGTTACATTTCCTTCCCCAAGAAGTACTTTGTTTATACCTTTCAGATAGTTCAGTGTGACTTAACAATTAGTGAAGCAAAGATAAGTTCTTCTTGGTCATAGACTCTACAAACTCTAAGCCCCAGAGTTGATTTTCCTTACTAAAAGCTTACAGAGAAGGGTCCAAGAAAAAAGAATTCAATTAAAAGAAATTATTAATACATTTTGTTATTCTTTGTTATAAAGTATTTAGCAATCTAATTCCTTTTATGTGGTTTTAGTTTTAAATATTCTCTTCATAGGATATTTTAATGAAAAGAAACAGAAAACATCATCTGAAAAGATTGTTAACAACATATGTGAGCAACTGACTCGTAGAAAATTCAAATAGAATCAGTTGTGAAATTTCTAACCTAAGATTCATGGTCCATTAAATTTAAACTGCAAAGAATTAGAATTTTTCCTCAATGAACCTCATGATAACCACATCGTAAAATGGATATGATTTGGCAAACGTCAAATTTATTCCTCAGAGTTTCAATTCTAATAGATTTATAATTTATTTTTTCTAAATTGGAGAAATTTATATTTTTACTACAAAAACCCAAATCTCTTTTATAGCCACTTAGTAAAGAAATGTAACCACTAATGATTTCTATGTGGGATTGTTTCTACTGTGATTTGTAGTGCACAGCTTTCAAAATTAATAATCAAAATATTCTGGAAAAATATATATTACAAAATTCATTATTGAATAATTCTGTGGTCTAATTTTGCAACTTCTTTCTACATTGCATCAAAATCAAAACTTTTGAAAATGACTATGTCCTCACAAATCATGACAATGTGAGAAAAATAATATCATCTCCTACACAGATAGACATAGCAATGCCACATTTCACTTACATCCATAAAACAATTGTGCTACTCACCAAACACTTTTCAATGACTTAACATGGTTAATTATTACAATAGCTCTTTTTGTATCAGAAATCTGAAATGATTATTTTTCTTGCCTTAAATGTAAGTGAACTCTGACTTGAGGTCAAAGACCTGCTGTAAAAGGCTCACAGTGAGTTTATCTATTCTCTTGTTTATTCATTGCCTTCCAAATGTCTGTAGAATGGTTAATGGGGAGGCAGCATGGGTGTAGGGGCAGAACATCTGCCCGGCCCCACAGGGCTTAAAGTCTAGTGTTTCCTAAGAACCTAACAGAAGAGGCAAATGAATCAGAGGCATGTGACTGAAGAAAGCATCTCAGAAAGAGGAATTACAGTTAGGAGGAGGCTATCACAGACTACCAGAGACTGAGTAATTTGCAACGAACAGGTATTTATTTGGCTCACTTCTGGAAGCTGAGAAATCTAAGAGCATGACCTTAGCACCCACTGAGGGCCTCTTTCCTGCTTCATAACATGGAGGACAGTGTCACATGAGTTCCAGCAAAGAGGGGGCTACATTTGCTACAACAAGCGCGCTCTCATAATAAGGATCCTATTGTCCTACTAATGGCGTGGATCCATTTATGATGGCAAAACCGTAATGACTTGATCACCTCTATTTTTTAATTTTAAAAAAATTAGTCATTGTGTGGAGTTAGAAATAACACATATAACATATCTTAATTCTCTACACTTCCTCTTCCTCCTCTCCCCCTTCCTCCATCTCTTGGTCCTCCTCTCATTTGCAAAAGGTGGATCTCCTTGTTTCCTATTATCTTTATTTTATTTTTCTCTTTAAATTATTTATACCTTGGGGGTCTCACATAAGAGAAACATCCAACCTCTCAATATCATCACATCGAGATTATATTTTGGACATGTAAACTTTGGGTAACATATTCAAGCCATAGCAGAAGGGAATCAGGCAGAAAAGATTCATGGTGAAGAAAGAAGTAGGTCCAGACCTTGCATTGTTTGTCTCAGTATGCAAGTATCTTTGGGGCAAACTGTGGCATGGGAAGATGGAGATAGAGAAATTCATGCCTGAGTTAGTTGCTGTTACTATGGCAAATACTTACAATTACCAACTGTCTTAGTTACTTTATCATTGCTGGAACAAAATACTTGACCCCACAAGTTAAAGGAGGAAAGGTTCATTTTAGCTGACAGTTTGTAGAGGTTTCACTCCATAGTCAGCTGGGTGCAAGACAGGGTAGCATGGCAGAGGGGTATGGCAGAGGAAAAACAGTCCATGGCATGACCGTAAGGAAGCAGCAAACCTCCCTTTCCCTTTTTATTCCATTCAGGCTACAAGCCTATTGGTTGGTGCCACCCACACCCAGGATAGGCCTTCCATTATTCACTCCAAGAATTATGCTAAACCAATCCGTAGAGTAATTCAATATCACACATCCATAATTCAGTACCATATACCCATGATCCAGCCACCTCTCAAATGCCCCACTTATGAGTACATGAGGCTTTGAGGGGACTGAGTGGGAAAGAAGGGACATGAACTCAACAGTCCAAACAGGTTTATTACTAAACCTGAGAGGGACTGCTCTGTGCAAGCAGAACAGAGAAGGTGTCTCTTACAGGCCAAGAGACTTTGCAGCATTTCTTGGCAGGCTTTTGAGGGGGTGGGTCAGAGAAAGCGTGAGATTGTGGATTGCTTGATGTACCCTCTGTGACCTACTGGTGTGTCCTCTGTTACCTGCTGATATGTCCTCTGGGAACTGCTCATGACCTAAGTAAAATGATACCTATATATCTCTAAGATGGCAGGTGGGTTCATGTGAACTGGCAGTGTCCCTGTCCAGGTTCTATCATCCCTGGCTTTAAAGGGTTATAGGAAAATGGGTAGCTATTCTTTTCTTGGCTACTTCCTGCTGAGATGCGGCTATGAAGGGTGTGTGTGTGTGTGTGTGTGTGTGTGTGTGTTCGTGTTGGAGAAGGAAAGCAGTTTGCTGCTGTTCTCCAGTGGCTGCCCAAAAGATGGCCACTATTCATTCCTGAAAATATCTTTAGACTAGATTAGTTGTACAGGGAAGGAAAAGAAGGAAAATAATAAGAAGCATTAAGGAGGCCAGGAGGGGTAGGAGCCACTGAAGAGGAAGGGGAAATAAATCACTAGGAGAACCTTCAAGGAATTTCAAAGCCCATCATGAAGGTATTTTGTGCCATCTCTGTCCAGACTGGGTTTGTTGGTGGAAAAGCAGCACTGTTCTTGGAGTAGAGTGCATAATGCCACTGGATGAAACTGTCAGGAGACAAGGCCTCTGTGGTTCTGGAGGACGACTGAAACTGAGGAGTCTGTTTGATTTTGCAAGTGCCCAGTGGGTCAGAAACTTCTTTGAGTCTCTCAGTGAGTTCTTTTGACAGCCTGGAGAAATCTGAAAGACAGACTCCTGGGGCCCCGATCCCTGTTCCAGTTCTTGTGGTTATTCCCAGGGTGGCCATGAAGGGGACTAGCTGCTTGGTCCATTGTACTCTGACATCAATTATGGGGAAGATGGGGATGGATAAATCAGATGTTGCTAAGGAAAGAGTGGGCGTGAGGAGGCCTAATATGCAGGTTCCAGTGCAGTTAGTAGATAAGCAAATGTTTGCCTTGTCTCTGCACACTCAGAAGATGCCCATCTTTAGGGAAAGGCATCCCATGAGATCAAATAAGGACAGGAGGAGGAGATCTGGGGGCAGGTTAGGAAGTAAATGTTGGATTGCCTTGAATTTGTGCCGTATTTGTTAGGAGGAGCTAAAAGTTGCAGCTGTCAAGCTCGGGAGGGTTGGGCTGGTTGTAATACTTCAGGATCCTCTTGGCTAAGAGCGGTGAAGTTTTGGTTTAGGAAGGCCCTGTCGTCAGGTGTATTGAGGCATCAGGTGTATTGGGGCACCTCCATGGTTTAGGAGAGCATCTTCCAGGAAGTCCTTTCCCCTGTCTTGGCAATATGAGAGGTGGCAGTGTTTAGACTGCCCTGGAAGGAAGTACACCCAAGGAGCCTTAAAAGAGTTCTCAGATGGTTAAAGTTGTGGTGATCAGAAGATGGGAGGAGATGGATAGTAGCTTTGCAGAGGAAGGTATCTAAAGAGCTGACTAGGGTAAAGTGATCTTGTTTCACTGGAGCAATGCACAGAGATGCAGGTTGGGTTACATGGAGTCCATTTGTGTGACCGGTTATGGCCCACTGCAGCAGTTGGTGAATCTTTAAGGCCTGTCTGATACTGTTTAGTGCCTCCGGGAATCTGACGTCAGATCCTGCAGCTAGGGCTGTGCTCCTGGGACTGGCAGTCTCGGTGAAGTGTAGCCCTGCAGAAGTGTTTATCCATGTTCCAAGGGGACCAGGGATTACGGAGCCTGGGATTATGGAGGCAGACCCAGCAGGGTGCTTGGATGGTACCAATAAATGTTTGGATGATTTTAGCTGTGTGAGAGAGTCTGACTGAGGCATCTAGGAAAGGTCTGTGTTATAGTGTTGGGGGCTAAGAGGATGAGTAATACTGAGAAAGAAAGCATTGGAGCAGGAGAGAGAAGGAAGTAAAGGTGGTATTTGTTCTGGGGAGAAGTCTGAGAGGGTGCCCTGCAGCCATAAATCTTGAATTATGTTGTGTAGGGAGGAAGAGGGTGAATAATGGGGAAACACTTCTATAGGATAGTCAAGAAATGGGCAAAGTCATGAAGAGAGAGACTCACAGGACTGTCTAGCCGTGTCTTTAATCTTTTCAATCACAGGAGATAGCTTGGTGATCTTCCAGGACCTGGGTCCGGTTGGGGTACACTAGAAATGGGAAACCTTTCCAGAGAGAAGTGGACCCAGGAGGAATGACTTATTAATTTTGCCATGGTTGGGGTGGTCAGGATTACTTGAAAGGGCCCTGTCCATTTTGGTTTTAATCCCTGAGACGGGTTGGGGAGCTTTATATAAACTCAGTCTCCAGGAAGTAAGGACAGAGGAGTGAAGGTGTTTAGGCTCTTGGAGGGTTTTGGGAAGGTGCAGTCAGCACAGTTCCAAATGAAACGCCTGAGTGTTAAGTAAGGAATTTGAAAGAGGGGAGGGCAGGTTTGAATTGGAGGTAGGGAATGTGAAGGCAGTGAGCAGCTGTTATAGCTTGCATCTAGATGCCCCCCACCCCAAAGCCTCACATGGTCATAGGTGGGTTTTTTTCCCAGATGGCTGGTTCTTGACCATGTGATGCTGTGATTAAGGATGTGAAACCCGGATCGATTCATAATATGACATTAGGATTAAGGGTGCCCCACTTTGGGTGTGAGAGAATATAAGGAACAGTAAGAGTGCAGCTGTTGTTGCTTGCAGCTTGCTACTTCACTGCTGGCTGCCTTCTGCCTGCCCTGCTTTGCCATGAACTGTTTCTCTTCTGTGCTGCCCCTCAGCCATGCCACCCTGCCTTGGAGCCAGCCAGCTATGAAATTGAAACATCTACAAGTTGTGAGCTGAAATAAACCTTTCCTCCTTTAACTTTGGGTGTCAGGTATTTTGTCTCAGCAACAAGAAAACTAAGATGGGGGCCTTTCCAAATAGAATCTCAAAGGGGCTGAGCATAAGAGGTTTGCAGGGAGGAAACTTGAGTTTGAAAAGAGCAGAGGGTAGTTTAGTCCAGTCTAAGTGGATGTGGAGGGAAAAAATGGTTTAAGAAGGTGATTAGCCTTCTTGACCTTACCTGAGGGATGGGGCCGATACGGGAGGTGGAACTTCTAGGTTATGTTCAGGGAGGAGGCTACTTGCGATCTGTGAGGTAAATTCAGGTCCATTATCAGTTTGGACGGAGGTTGTGAGTTCAAAGCAGGGGATGATTTCAGTGAATAGGATATGTGCTACTGTGGAGGATCTTTTTTTGATATAGGAAAGGCCTCTCTATCCATCCTGACAAGGTGTCAACTACAACAAGGAGGTATCTTTGTTTTCTTACCAGAGGCATGTGAATAAAGTCTATCTGCCAGTCAGTGCTGGGGAGGAATGTCTAAGATTGATGGGTGGGGAAGGTAGGAGGTCTGGGGGGGTTGGTGGTTTGGTGTATGGACCATTGGGTGATAACATTTTTCAGGGAGGCCCTAAAACTAGGAGCCAAATGTATATGAGTCTATAAGAATTGGAGCAGAGGGAATGATCCAGCATGGAACTGGTCATGGAAACATGAAAGGAGTCTCTTTTGCATGCTTCCAAGAAGGACTAATTTTCATGGAGAAGCCACCACGTTCCCTCTTGTCATGCACCATATTCTTTGAGTAATCTCTTGGGGTGAGTAGGAAGATATAAGAGAGAACAGGAAGTGGGGAGCAGAGAACAGGAAGTAGGGAGCAGCGAGAGGGTTGGTAGCTGCCTGTTTTGCTGCTCTGTCAGCCTCGTTATTTCCACCAATGATGATCTGAGATGTTTATCCTGTGAGTTAGGACTTTGGTGGCCCTTCTGAATGACAGCAGCTCCGGGGTGTAGAAGAGCCATGTCTTGAAGGTCTTGAATTAGGGGCCCTTTTGTATTGGTTTTTTTGTTTTGTTTTGTTCTGTTTTGTTTTTTGCAGCTAGGACCGTCTTTTCATGTCAGATTTAAGTGTTTGAGCATAAGATATTATATGCATATTTCGAGTCTGCATAAATTTTGGCGGTATTATCTTTTGCAAGAGTGAGAGCTCTAGTAAGGTGATGCGTTCTGCCTCCTGTGAAGTTGTCTGCGTGGGGAGAGCTGTTGCCTTTATTCCTCCTCGGCAAGGGTGGAAGGGTTGGCTGTTATGACGGCCTTCAGTGACACTGCGTCCTGCCCAGGAAGAGGAGGTCTTTGAAATGCTTGGATCGATAAACCAGTCAGGGACCCTGGAATATGTTCTGAGGTTATGTGATGGTAGCAGGTGAGAGTAAAATCAAGGAGTTGAGTTCACTCATGTTGGGGTGTGGAGTTTGGGGAGTTGGGTGTTGGGAGAAAGTTCGCAGGGTTTAGGACAGACAAGTGGCAGAAAGTAACTGAGGGTTTTAAGAGCGGAGAGACTTAAACTCTGGCCAGAGAGAGAAGGGTTAAAGTATGATGGCCGAGAGGGTTGGAGAAGTTGTGTAGAGTGTACCTGTAAGAGCTGGTGGAGAGTAATCTTTGGGGCCTTGGGGATAAGCAGGGCAGCTGATGCTAAGGCCTGCAAATAGAGAAGCCAACCTTTGATTATGAGGTCCAGCTGTTTGGATAAATAGGCAGCAGGCTGGAGGGAGTCTCCCGCTGGCTGTACAAGTAGCCCTACTGTGTGTCCCTTTTTTCTGACCAGAAATAGAAAGAAAGAATTATTAGGATTTGGGAAGGCCAAAGTGGGAGACTTCAGGAGTGCCCACTTGAGTACTGAAAAGGAAATGGGAATTTAGTCTGTTTCTGGCACGCTTTCTCAGGGATCTCCGTGGGAAGCCTCCTAGAGGAGTTTTGCAATGAGTGAGAAATTTGGGCATCCAAAGTCTAAAATAGCTAAGAAGCACCAGGAAGGAAAGGAGATCTCATTTCGTGGTGGGAAAAGGAAGAATATCAGTAGCCTATTTTCAGGAGCCGCGTATGCAGTGAGTGGTAGGTGTGAGGTGAAGGCCGAAGTGAGTGACCTCTTGTTACACCTGCTGGGCTTTGCGTTCTGAGGCACGGTATGGTATCTCCCCACCACTCAGAATTTAGGAAGGAAGATAATGTAAGATATAGAGTCATTTTTTGAGGGGCTACAAAGCAAAAGGTCATCGACATATTGGAGCAGGCGGGTGGAGACGAAGTCAAAGGATGAGTGGTCCTTTTGTGAGGCTCGGCTCCCCACTGTCCAGTATGTGAACTGGAGACCGTGTGACAGAGAGGCGGATGAACATTCTTACACGGGAGGATGTGCAGCTGGGAAGGGGAGGGAGCTAGTGCACTTGCCAACAGAAAACATCTGCTTTGCAACAGAGTGGGGGCAGGACACCTAGAGAAGGAGGGGCATCAGGGGTCAGTCACTGTGGGGGAGGGTAGCATTAACCTACCTCTTCACTCCAAAGTAGGGACAGCACTCGCGTCTCAGTGTGGGTGGAGGTCTTGATTTTAGTGAATTCAATGTATGTGGTTGTGTGATTTGTCTTTAGCAAAGCAGAAAGGGTGATTAGGAACATGGTTGCCGGAAGAGGAACGATCTTGCCTGGGGTCAAGTGTGGCAAAGCAAGCACACAATACGAGGAGGATCTCATTCTCAGGGTCCCGCAAGTGACTGGGGTAAAGGCAGGCAAATAAGGAGAGAGAAAGGGGTTTTAGTTGGTGACCAAGACTACGATCTTGGCTAGGGCAGGCTGATGCTGCTTAAAGGTGAAAATACCACCAGACATGCTGGCCTGCTTTATGCAGTCCTGTAATCCCAGCACTCTTGGAGGCCGAGTCAGGAGGATCACAGGTGTGAGTCTGGCCTGCGCAACTTAGTGACTTAGAGAGACCTTGTCTCAAAAATAAAAAAATAAAGAGAGATACCTGGTTTGTGGGGATTTAGCTACTTTGAGGGATAGAGCATCCCAAAGGAGAGCCAGCTCCTTCAAAGCAGGGGAAGATGCGGGGCAAAGTGCAAGGGTTGGAATTCTGCAAGAGGGTTCATGGTCAGACATTGGTCTGAAAAAGTATTTCAGGGGCCTTCTTAAGACTTTGCTTTTTGCAGATACATACTTTTAGGCTGCTAGCTGTTTCCCCACAGGGTACTGCTCTGTGGAAGATACCACTCCACTGGCTCCATAATATTTGTCAGTCTAAATGGCTTTTGTCTTTGACTTGTTCCCCCCACAGGCTGCTTTTAAGGTGATCTCTTGGTCTTGCCATACTGTAGTCCTAAAATGTAGGTATAGCTGTATTCCTATTCATTTTTATCTGGGCTTCCTTTAAACACAAATTTATCTGTTATTGGCCTTGAAAACAAAGTCTCAACCATTTTTCCTTCAAATATCAATTCTTCAACACTGCTTGAGAGGATATTAAAATGATATCATGCTTTGTTTAATGCCTGTTAATATCCTTTCTTGTAGTCCATCTCTTTCTGCTCTTTGCTACATTCTGGAGAATCTATTTAAATTTACGGTTCTCTAATTCTCTATAGCTGTATTTAATCTGTTGTTTAACTCAGAAGGTGAGCTTTTAATTTCAATTTATGTTTTAGTTTTTACATTTCTCTTGTTTTTTTCTAAGCCTTTTTGGACATTTTTAAATAACTTGTTCTTTCCTTGCACGTTGGTTAAATTCAAAACTTCAGATCATTAAATAAATCATAACAAGTTTATAATATCTCATGTCACAATATGATGCTTTATTTTATAATTTTAGTATGCTACACAATCATAGTTTTATATCTTGCCTGCGATAGTTCAGAAGGTTCGGGGCAATTCAGATCCATGGTGCAGGATTTCTGCTGATCTCAATCGTGGTGTCTTATTTCATTGTGTGTTTTGAATATAACTTAATCTGTGGGAATCTTGAGACCTAAATTATGGATGTTTTCCTCCAGATATGATTTGTGTTTGCTTCTGCCAGGAGGCAGATGGAAGCTTTCATCCTGGAACAGTGTTAGCTCCGCTAGAAGGTCTCTGCTTAGGGAAGAATATTCAGGTTTTATTTTTTCACCTGTAGGTCAGCAGAAGCGTCTGTATTGGAATTGAGCCTCTGATAAAGGAAGACACCTTTAGCCCAATCTTGCCTTTCCCTGGCATGCTTTGTTCCCACCTGCTGCTCACAGCTATCTACTCTGGGTTTGGACTTTTGTTCTTGTCTGTGGTTTTGCCTGTAATAGGATGTCTATTTTCTGGTGAGCTTCGAAATGCCTTTCTAATTCTATATCCAGTAATTTATACAGAACGTTTTTCAGGGGAGGCACGTCAGAATTTCTTGGGTGGGTGTCATCTATGGAAATTCATCACCTCAATGCTTATTGGTCTAAGAATCACTCCCTAAAGACTAGAATGACTTCTAAACCTGTATTATACTTGAAGTATTCTGGAAAGAAAATGAATAAGAAAGCAAGAGGATTCCTTGTATATCATAATTTCAGAATGCTTACCATTCTGGGTATTTTCCTTTACATACATGTTGAAAATATGACAAGCATGAGGGAGTGTGGTAAGGACGGGGGTGAAAGCGAGAAAGAGTTCTTTTTTTTTTAACTTTTATTTGTTCAATTTTGCCAGTACATTTTACTCAGTATATATTTATAGATAAACATATGTAGATAAACTAGATAAAATTACACAGTCTTTCCATATCCTGGAAGGCACAGATTCTATACTTACAGATTCAACCAACTGTGGATCAAAAATATTTAGAAAAACAATTGTGTCCGTATTGATTGTGTAAAGACCTTTTGCGATCATTATTCCTAATTATAACAAGTGTTTATATAGCATTTATATTGTATTAGGTATGATCTAGAGATGACTTAAAGTATATGGGAGGAGGTGTATAGGTTATATGCAAATACTATGCCACTTCATAAAAGGCATTTGGATAGCTAAGGATTTTGCTAACTATGGGAGCTCTGGAACCAATTCCCCCCACAGATACTAAGGGTGACCGTACTTAGTTTTCTGGCAACTGTGGCCCGCTATCAAATTAGTAGTGCTGCAGATTGTACTACTCTGAAGCAGCGTGACTGTTTATATTAGTTGAACTCTATCACTTAAACCGTTCTGTAGATGGTTGATCAAAATTCTGCCATTATGTATTATATTCTCATTATTGTATATATTTTCCAGTTATTTGTGCAAAATACATCTACTGATAGATTTTGAACAATGTAGGACAAAATACAAAACTCTGCAACTGAGCCCGTTAATCAAGTACTCTTCTCTCCATGCTGCTTATGACTCAAGCTAACTCTGCTGCAAACCAGCCCGCAACCCAGGGTATTACTGACAGGTGGATCCTGGACTTCTTAAATGTCATACTGAAAGAGAAGATCTACACCACTGATGTAATTTTGTTCATCAAATCTGTAATCCACATAGAAAATGAAATGAGATTAACTTTTCCTAAGATGCTATCGAGAATCTGGGTTTATTCCAAATGCTCACTCTCTCATCTTCTTATTGAATACAAATCATTTATTCTGGCTATAAGGACAACAAACAAGTTTGTTGTGTCTGCACTTCGATATATCTATCTTTTTCCTCTTATATTCTGTAAAAAGATATTAGGTCCAAAGAAGAAGCACACTATGTACTGATTACTATTAAAAATTTGCTTCATTTTAATAGTTATTTTATGCACTAATTGAACATTATTGCACTTTTTAAAGTAAGAGGCAAGGTGAAATATTATCTGACTTCAGGCTAGAATTCAATGAAAGTCTTAACAACTAAACAAAATAAAATGCCAAAATGTCTTTAAATTAGGCAATTTATACAAAATTATTCATACCCATTCTCTACACTTAAGCTAGAATGATGGGGTAACTTGATGTGGTGGACTTATTATTGTGGTCAGCTTGAGCAGGAACACCCAGCTGGACTGAGTTGGTGTGGTTCTGGGCATAGAAGATCCACCTGAGGATTGTTGCTGAGACAACATAAAGGAGAACAGGAGCCAAGCTAATGGCCGGCTGTTTCCCAGGAGAAGCTTTGTTGTGGTTGGTTCTCCTGAAGGGGACTCAGCTGTTCTCCTTGAAGAAGGAGCTCGGGGCCTTGCTGTCATCAAGGATGGCTGCTGTTGCTTCAGGTGAGCTCTGGTCTTCATCTGTGCTGCGAGAATCATCCTGGTTCCAGTAAAGATTTCTTCAGCCTTTTAGTGAAGACACAGATGTACATGATACCTTGCTGTGGGCTCCCAGCCCTTGATTGTATCTTTTGGGTCTCCAGTGCATAGACAGACATTCTGCACTCTTTCTGCATTGGGCTTATGGGTAAATGTTGTTACTTGAAAATGCCTGGTGTTAAATCTGCTCTCTTACAAACCATTGGCTCTAGAAAGTTAACTAATACTGATTTTTAGAATTGCAAAACTTCCAGATTATTGGGTGACTAAAGAAGAAGGGAAGGATACAGATGTTTGGTGTAATTTAAAAAAAAAAATTCTCATTCTTTATTTTGAATTTACTAATGCATCTAGATTAAAATTATAGGTGATTTATTACTACTAGAGAGGAAGCCCACCCATCATGTCACAGTCTATGTACCTCTAAAAGTAATTCCAGCTTTAATAGTAAAGAAAAGTTATAGAAGTATTTTCCAATAGAATCCTGGCCTAAATACATAAGGCCCTGCCTACCAGTAATTGGGTACCAGAGTTAGGTGCCCTTTAAGTGCCCTCTGTAGATGCAGTTATTGCTGTAACCTGTGTTATTTAAGCAGCATGGGCAAAGAACTTCTCTAAGTAACTAAGGAGTGTAGAAGAAAATGTTACAACTACTAAAATACTAAGGAATGTAGGCACTGGATGCATGGGCGGAAATGCTAGGATGCTGCTTCTGCTGCCATCTTCCTACTGATCATCTATCTCTAGATCGAGATCCAGACTCAGAACTACGGACCCAGGTCTTGGAAACAATGAGACTTAGTCCTCCAGGTGGAAAATAGAATCGAGGAGTGATTAGTTAAAATAGCTTGTCATTTGTTATCAAGAAAACCTGCTCACTTTTAGTTCAGGAAACTGAAAGACTCACTTTATAAAGCTTTAAAACAAGAGGTTAAAGATATCAAGACAGTAGGTATAGGCTGTTATTTTTATTGAGAATAATTTATTACTTGTGCTGGGAACCTAACTGGAAGTGCTTCACTGCTGCCAACCAAAACAAGATGATTTACACTTGGTCGTCATCCTATTGTGGGCCAAGTTTGTTTTGCATAAGGTTTGCAGTCCCAGAAAGAATAGGTTGCAGTTTTAGTCTCCAGCCTACTATGCCAGCTCTGTACCATTTTAGTGGCCAGTTCATTTCTCACACCTCAGTTTTCTCACCTGGTTTTTGGAGTTAATAAAGATATGCATATAGTTACAGAAAAATATACAGGTGAGCAATCATTTATCCTGTTTTCTCACTAAACATTTTAGATTACTGCTAAGGTTTGCTAACCAAAGCTGTGACTGTTTCTCTAAGTTCAGTCCCCGGGGCACCTGTGTGAGAATCTGCTTGGGACATGTACTTAGAATCCAGAATCCTGGCCCTGTTTTCAAGACCATACATCCGGGTTCTGTGGGTAGTGGGGGGTTGGTGGTGAGGGCTGAGCATGGGAGAACCTACATCATTAACAATCTCTTAGCTGAGTATTTAAAAAACCACAACTCGAGAATCCTCTGATGTATGGTCTCTATCTACATTTTATTGTCTATAGTTTGAACAATTTATAAGTAGTGAACATGTAAGATGGGAAAGAAGAAAGGCGTTATCTAAAAAGTTAGTAATTAGCCTTTGGAGATTTTATCATTAATTACATAAATTTTTTTCTAGATGATCTTTTAAAAGGTTCAAATTCATTAGCTATCAGTAAAAAAGAAAGGTTGTGACTCCTGGGAAAATTCTAGTGTCCCGTGTGTGTGTAAGGGAAAGCTTTGTAATAATTAGCATTGTTTGATGAATAACCTCAATGTCCCAATTAGTTAACTTCCAAATAACTGTGCGAACTTTGTTTTGTACTTGTTTTCCCATCGCACTGTGTTCAGCTGACTCTATTGACATTATCACCATCTCTGTTTGTTTATTCTGCTGTTGAGTTTATCTTTTTGGGTTCCCAGGACTCTTGAGACAGTGAGATGGGCTCATAATGCATGTCATTTGTGTTTATTTGCAACCTAATAACTGCCTTGCCTCACATTATGCTGCCGTACAAAATACGACCTCTCTATAGTGACTGAAGTAGCCAGGAGTGTGCCCATTGACCACACATGCAATGATTCGGCTCATCTGCTCCCAGTCGCTCTGCTTCGCTGTCTAACCCAGTAATCTGGAAGTAACGCCCTTTGTATTTAACAAATCCAGGGGACTTGGTTTCCGCTTTCTCGGTGACCCGGAAGTCACTCCCACTTGTTCCCCCTTGAAGAGGAAATGCTCTTTCTCGTAGCCATTACCAGTGAACACCTTTGAGTCCACCTGTTGGGAGCTGATCATCTGGCGTCTGCTGCTACCATTACTGCAGAGCTTCTCGGGCTCGTGGCTGCAACAGCTCCCGAAGGCACGAGGCTGGTCACCATCCTCCAGCAGCTCAGGTCAGCCCAGTGTATTTTGCAGCTCGTTGTCCTGGGTCCCTCCTGGAAATTCTCCAAGTTCTATCCTCCAGGAGAGCAGAATCCACTCCCAAAACATGGATTTGTTCTGCCCCGTGGCCACAAGCCTCAGGCAGGGGCTGGGATGTATTCGAGGTCTCTGTCGTGTAATTTCAGGTGTTTTTCTTCCTGACAATTTTTAATTACTTAGAAGCGAAAGAGTAGAGGTTAGAAATTTTATTCTTCCCCAAACCAGAAAGTTTAGGGCTTTCTCTTACTCCACTGTCTTGAAGCCTTTAAGTTTCTCATATCAGTAGTAAATGCTTCATATTAGTCCCTTCTCCACCCAAGAGAAAATTAAAAAAAAATAGTCCAACTTTGTAAGATAGCCAACTATATATGTAGAATACATTGTAGATTGCAGGTAAACTCTTTGTGTTCGACCTGAAAGCACCTTAGCCTAAGACGGGCTGGAGAAGTTCACTCAAGAAACTCATCAGTCTGTTATAGTGGGATGAGCTGGTTTATAATTTCCTCACACTGGTGTTCTGTCCAGAATCAGTAATGATCTCCCGTTGCTGGCCGTAGTAAGACCAAATTTATCCACTTGGATTTTACTGCCCTTTGCCTTTGGGACTCACCCAGTTTTCAAAAGATACTTTTCTTTTGAATTTTATACCAGGTTGGGCAGTCTCCTCTACACCCACCCTTCCCATAAGGCCTGTCTGCGGTTCTCTGCCTTTTCCTGGAACACTGTTCTTTCTCCTCTCATCTGATCAAAACCTCACTCTCCCTTATAGGGTCTGTTAATGTTTCTGCAACAGTAGTTTCCCAGAGATCATAAATCTTCCCCTCTCTAATAGGGGGGATAATCTACTCAGCACAATTTAGTCCCAAGTATGATCACGTTTGGGGGAGTTACTTAATCTCTGACATGTGGAGTTCATTCTAGTGGGGACCCAATTCACCCTTGGGATTCAAAGGTTCGAAGTTGTTGATACTGGGAGTCAAAGACTTCCCGACCCAGCAGGATCTGTGTTTTGTGAAGGCTGGACTGATGTGGTGCCTGCTGAGGGCCAGGGACTTGGGGAAGAGGCTTTCTCCAGGCTAGTGAAGTGGGCCGTGCAGAATAGAAAAAGGGGCTTCCCAAATGCCCCTGGGATGGCCATCCTGTCCTTAGTGCTCGTGCAGTGAATCTGAAGTTACTGTGTTTGTGCAATTTTTGATTTATTTGCACTATTGTGCTATTTTTCTTCATTTTTGAAAAGAAATTCAGTAAGTTTGATTCTGTTTGTAAGAAGCACTAAGATTCTAAAGATGCCTACGCATTGGCTCATTTATGCTGAACAGAATTTTGTGAGTGAGCTATATGTAATTTTGTTTTTTGGTTGTGGAGACTGGGAATTGAATATCCCCACCGTTGTTGTTGTTGTTGTTGTTGTTGTTGTTGTTGTTGTTGAGACAAGGTCTCTAGAAGTTGCTAAATTATCTGGGCTGGGTTTGAGCTTGCAATTCCTCCTGCCTCAGTCTCCTAGAGTGCTGGGATTATAGGTGTGTGCCACCACGCCCATTACAATTTTTGTTTGTGTGAAGCTCACCAACATGAAGTTTCAACTCTATCACATGGCGTGGATATGTTGCTAATTGATATATATATATATATATATAGGTAGTTACATAATTTGTATATTTATTTATGTACTGTTCTTGTGTCATAGAAATAGAAAATCATATTTTTCTCTTTAAGGAATTATGAAAAATATTTCTGAGCAAGTAGCAAGAGAAGTAGATAAAAATAGGAATCGGGAAATACAGAGAGAAATTGCAGAGGGATGTTAGTAGAAGAGTCCAGAAAATAAATTTGGCAAACTCCTGCCACTGAAAACAGGAAGCTCTAACCTGGTCCTAAAACCATCTGGTCCTGGTCCTCTGTCCGTCCTTTTCTTTCATAAATCCTAGATGCTTGGCCTTCCCAAGCCTGGTTTCCACATGATCAGTCTCCTAATGTCCTGCTTTCCTGCACAGCCATATGACAGACATCCCCTTCAGAAGCAATTTTTGTGAATTTCTTTCTTGTAACCAAAAAGCTCCAAACAAAAGGCATTTCTGTGAGCATATTTCTTAGAAGATGATTTTAAGGGAATGCAAACATATTTTTGATCAAATTTATTTTGAAATAGTTAATAATCCACACGTTGAGATGTTTGTAACTATCCTTTTGGAAAGAATGTCTGTGCTTATAGAGATTTACAAGAAGATATTTTCCTCTTAATATGTTACTTGATTCAAGGGAATTTGGTGAAGAAGAGCAAGTTCCAAGGTAAATTGAAGTTCTCCATTCACTCCTCCTACTGACCTAAGAGTAAAAACCCACTGGATATTACAAGTTCATCTTTAGTAGTTAGAACACATTGGCAGGCTTTTGGGACAGGACTCTTCGATGCCTTGTGACATTTGTAGGTTTCACGTTAACCCCGGGATGTGGAAAGAAATTCTTTGTAGTCCCTGTTCTGTGGAGATTGTAGAGTGTGTCCACATGTTATGTTTGTGTCATTTTGACCTGAACAATATTTAATATACACATAGATACATTCCTTCCTTTTCTCTTTTTCTCCATTTTCTCCTTCCTTCTCTCCTTCCTTCCTTTTCTTCTTTCTCTTTGTTTTATCTCTTTCGTGTCCCTCACTCTCCTTGCTCAAAAAGTACTTACTAAACACTTGTGCAGCTTGACTTCCTGCTGAAAGATAATTCTCTGAGATGAATTATTGGTATATTTTATAGTGAGATCACCGCTCACAGCCATAGGATTAATATGTGTTCCTTGGCCAATTTAGAGCTGGCTTTTATCTCTGGCATTTCCTCATTTCAGGGAAAGGGTTTTGATGCTCTTTTGTGAAGCAACAGCAGAACTTACTTTGGCTGCCCCTAACATAGATCCTCAAGATAACAGTGAGAATCCTTTTCTTAATGGGGTCTAAGTCAGAGTTCAGGTTCACCTCCACGCTGTCGTTCAGTGCTCCTGGTGTATTCTTCAGGGCATGCCAAGAGGTTATTTCAAAACCTCAGGAGGACATATGTGGTGTCCAAAATGAAACTACTGTGCGTATGTGCAGACCTAAACTCTGTACTAAAGCAGCAAAGCGGCCACAATTATCTAGTTTCTTGAAGGACTGCTTGTCGGGAGCCAGTGTGCATGTGCCAAAGCCCTTGGCCGACTCCACAGAAGGCTTCCCTCTTCCCGATGACTTATTCCACCTCACCTTCCACCACTCTTACTATTCTCATACTAGGTTCCACACATAAAAACGATCTGCATCTCGTTCATGTTTTCTCCAGTGACCTCCAGTGACATGCAGGCCAAGGCTTTGCATGGGGTTGTTCCATTGCCTGAGGCAACCCCTGGCTTCTCTCTCCTGGAGTCCACTGTGTATCCTTTAGAATCAGCGTTCCTTCGCTGACCCTCAAAGCTGCTTACATGCCTTAACTCTGTGCCATGCCGTACAGACTGGCTTCAGCACAGGACTTTTTATTCTATGCATAAGTACCTATCTGTGTGGTCAGTCTCTCCTGCAGGTGGTTCAACAGACAGGATCTTCTGTAATATTTCCATCAGTACATCTCTAGCGTTCACCCATTCTGTCCTGAATGCTCACTCGGTATAGAAGCATGAAGTATGAACAATTGTGTAAAGATGTCTCTGGCAGCTCCTACGCATGAAGAGCTCGCTTCCCTCCCCTCTGCTTCCCAGCCCACCACATCACCTGTTTTACTGGCTTCTTTTATTTTACTTCTGAAGGACAGACAGTAGCGATGCCAAATTCTGGAAGATATGCTACTAGGTCTTTGGTGGGTAATGAATAGTTTCTCCTTTTGACAAATACCAGGCCAAGAACATTTAGAGTTGGAAGGCTTCATTAGTTTAAAGCGGTCAGTTTCCTGCCCTTTCCCATCTCTCTTCTTGAACCCTCTACTATTATTTAGATCTGTCCTTGAAGCCTTCCAACTCCACAATGTTCTTATATATCTATTAGCTATGCTTTCCTCTAAATAACATTAGCTATGTAGTGTCTATTTTTTCACAGCTTGGCTCTCCCTTTTCACAAGAAATAAGCCTAATGATAGTAATAATTAACGAAAACTGAGCCCTCTATATTAGGCATGCTCCACGTCATTTCCTGATTTATTTTATCCTCACAAGTTGGATAAAATTATTCGTAAGGATGAACAAATTGAAGTTTAGTAGTGTAAAATAAACTACCCCAGATCACATATCTTGGGCTAGATTTTTCATTGCCCCCAAAACAGGTATCTCATGAGACAGAGCTTAAATCATAAAAGTAGTAGGAAGTTTAAAAGGCCGTGGCAGACTTAGAGGGAAAGAAATGTGTATTTGGGAAATGGTCCTAGAAAGGGCATTGCTGGAAATGAGCTCTGATTTTGCCACGTGGGTATACATCCTGTCTTCGTACGTACCTTGGCAAAGCTCTGGCATAGCAGGGGTGAGAGGCATCCAGTGGCTCTGTCTGGCTGTGTGCCCACTCTCCCTATGATGGAAATAGAACTAGCACAGATCGTCCCCGGTTTTTCATAGAATGCCCCTCATGGATGTGAGTTCCCCTCTCACCACTTTTACTAGGTCCTATAATGTTATGGCTTATATCTAGATGCACTCCCCCACCATGCCTCATGCACTCATAGGTGGGGTTTTTGTGAGATGACTGGATCGTGGGTGTGTGATACTGGATTAGTCCAGTGATTGGTTTAGCATAGTTGTGGGTGATAGAATTACTGAAGAGGGAAGCCTTACCCTGGGTATGGGTGTCATCAACCAATAGGCTTGTAGCCTGGATGGAATATGAAGGGAAAGAAGGAAGGCAGGCTTCCTTCCTACCATGCCAGGAACCATTTCACCTCTGTCTTGCCCCTCTACCATGTAGCCATTCCTTACAGCCAACTGACCATGGACTGGAAGCCTCTACAAACTGTGACCTAAAATAAACCTTTCCTTTCTTAACTTGTGATTGTTGGGTATTTTGTCCCAGCAGCAAGAAAGGAACTAAAACACACGAGTTGCATGAAAATTGAAGTCAGATAGATTCTAGTTTGAATTGTAATTCTTCCTCTCATTGGTGGTGTGATGTTGGCAACATAACTGATTCTGAAGGCAATATTCTTATCTGCAAAATGGTGATTATGGTATGTATCGATACTGTTATCAAGATTAAAGAGATTTACTGTATACAGCATTATGGAAGCATGTACTCAGTAAATGTTAATTCCGTTTCCTTCTGCTGACACTTTTCCCCATCTGTCTGTCCATCCATCCATCCATCCATCCATCCATTCCTGAGGAAGTCAGTGAGCATTCCATTCCATTCTTCAGAGTAGAATGCAGAGAAAGGTGGTAGTGAAGGGCGTCAGATTGGAAGGTTCATTTCTAGGGTGCTATTTCTCCAGAGACTAGACTGAACCAAGCCTAGACGAGGTGTAATTCTGGCTGAAGTACAAACAGAGAAGTCAACAAAGAAGTGTAGCTAAACCTGGCATAAATACCTGTACTAATTTAGAGTGTGATGAGGGTGCTTCAAAGCAGCTGTTGAAATTCATAGTAAGTAGTATAGAACACTTGCTTAGGTACTTGGGAAAGAGTAAACTTTGAGTACTGGAATACGAATGAGCTAAAGAGTTAAATATAAAAACTAGAATTACTAAATAATTAGAAGTAAACCTAAATATTTTATCTTGGATGCAACAAGGGCTCGTTTTAGCAAAAAGTAAAATTAGGCACCAGCAAAGAAAAAAGACTGATGGATTTAGCTACATTAAAACAATGTTTTCATATTGCTTAGCCTGATTATCAAAATCAAAAGGAAAATAATAAATACATGTGCATCATAATAACAGAACTCGTCTAAAGGACAAGGAAAGGTGGCCAACACAGTAGAAAAAATAAGCATACAACCACATAACTGACAATAAAAGAAATCCAAACACTAATATGCATGTATACCTCTATCTATCTCTAATGACTTCATTAATGATCAAAGAAATGTAAATTAAAATAAGTGGTAACATAAGTTTGGGCAAAGTGTGAAAAAATACCTCTGTTGTAAGTCTATGTTGGTCTAACCATCTGGAGGTCTGTGGGACACTGTTATGCTTATTATTGCCTTTAGCATACACATGACCATCCCGTATGGTTTTTGTTGGTATCATTTCTTGCAGACTGTCTCTGTTATTTCATTTAAAAGGCAGCCAAGATGCCTTAATCCGTCCACTTTTCTACATGTATTATGCTTTGCTTTTTCCATACTGGTGATTGAATACCAGGCCTTCACCCCAAGCTACATCCTCAGTCCCTTTTAATGTTTTCTTATGAGATAGAGTTTCACTGAGTTGCCTGGTTGTCCGGGCTGGGTTCAAACTTGTCACCTTTCTGCTACTGCCTCCCAGAGTGCTGAGATTACAAGCAGGTGGCACCACATTTGAGTCTCTGTGCATTTGGCATAACCAAGATTTACAAAATTTGTGTACTTAGAATTTAAGTTTTTAGACTTTATCTATTCGGGATATATATTTATAATTTATGCATTTTATGCATTTATGTTTTTAGAATGCATTTGTATATCATTTATGTATGTATTTAGGGAAAAAAATATCAAAATGGACATGAATTGTACCTTGACAAGAAATTTGACACCTGGAAATTTGTTCTAATGAAACGATCAGACATATATATGCAAACATTTGTACCATAGTATAAAGTAAAATTGCACAATTTGAAAAAAATCTAAATATTTAGCCATAAGAACTTGGATAAATTTCTACTTGTAGAATTCCATAAAATCAGTGAGACAATATGCCTACACAATTACATAGAGGAAACAGTCACGTCAAATCATTAAGTGATGAAAGGGTTCTATGTACAGTATGACCCTAATTCTGTGAACTGATTACAATGGCAAGAAGTTCATGTTCCATAATATGCTCGTGTGTATTAGCTATGTGATATGGAGGAATATATCGAGAGTTTTTTAAAGATAGCTTTTGGGAGATTCTCATCCACTCTCTCTCTCTCTCTTTTTTTTTAATGCATCCTTCACACATCTGTTATTCTACCTACTATGTTTCAGTGATGGAAAAAGTGTACTTTCCCGTTTAGCATTCTTACCACCAACATCTCTCTTCTGACTTGTCCAAGTGGTGAGCGTGCACCTGCCGTTGTTATTTGCAATGACTGTCCCGGCTAAGCTTCCCAATGGAGTCTGCGTGAGGAGCAGGTCAAAGGAGGCAGCAACGAGCTTCCCTGGAGAAAGCAGCTCAGGGGCATCTGGCTGCACAGGCAGCAGCTAAAAGCATTCCTGTGCCGTTTGCTGTTTCAAGAGCTTTTCAGCCGGATACTTGGAATGGGCATTTCAAAATGCATCTTATCAAATCAAATGTATTCTTCAAATATGTCATTCTCATTAGAGTTTCCCTAAGTGGCTCTGTTGCTATTGAAGGTCACTGTTTTCAACCTCCCATAGAAAATTCTTCTCCAAATAAATGATGAAGGCTCAATTTACATGCATAAATTTTTCCTATTGCTAAGCTGGAAGTGAGGTACTTGCCTTACTTTAATTTCTATCATCCCTTTCAAGCATTTCATATTTACTTATTTCAAAAATGATTTCCATGATACTCTACTGAGGGAAGTGTACAACTGTATATTAATTTTTCCTGTAAGATCAGCCATTCTGTGTATCATCCCAGACATGGTGAGTTGCCTTAGAGCTATCCAGGGACATTCAAAGATGTAGGGGGCCAGTGAATTCACTTTGTGGAATAGTTGGTGTCTGTCAAGAATCTCGGTGGAAGGACTGTGCCTAAGATGCCCCCCAGAGTTGAACAGAATAAGAAACCATGTGAATGAATGTCATGAACATGGAAGGGAATTTTCTTAGAAGGTCAATTATAAATAAATGATAAATATTATCAAAGTTAATATGAGTTTCACACATTTTACCAGAGTATACATGACCCTCTTTCATCTGGATTACTCTTTTCCTTCACCCATATTATTAGGGACACATGTGAGATTTTGAATCCCTCAACTCTGCCCTCAAATCCTTTATTTTTTTCCCTCAGATAGGTACACAATTGCTTAGTTTTTGCCTTGCTCTGTTCAGCGGTCATTAACTCCCCAGGTTTCCCTGGTTGTCCTAAGTAGTCTCTGCCCCTTCACCTCTGCTCAACTTACCAATAACTAGAGCCACCCTTAATTAATTTCATTGCTCTTGTATTGATTTTAAGACACTTACCACCATGATTTGTCAATAAATTTTCTTATTGATTATTTATGTCATGGCAGTAAATGTTAAGTCCAAGTCAGAGGAGCAACCTAAACAGTTTCATTTGCTGCTATATCTCCAGTGCTTGCAAGGGAGCCTGGAACAGTGTAGACACTTTTATCTTGAATGAATAGATCAATAATCTCTATTTCATACCCAGTATTATTTCAGCATGAGATAGTGATGAAGTAATTATATCACGGATCAATGAATAACTTTAAAAATTCTTCTATTGTAATCTTAGAACCAATCTTATTGATGAGAGACTTTGTCACCTTCTTCCATTAGTGTGTATTTCCTAACCATTTCTTTTCCTTTCCTTTTCTTAGCTCCTTGTTTCTTCCAACGAACACTTATGTTAGGCCTGAAGATGCAGAGACAAACATGCAATGATTCTTACTTGCTGCTGTTAATAACTCAGTGAAGAACTGAAGTAGATGAGTGAATATAAATAAATACAATAGGAGCAGACTGGTGGAAATTGAAAGCCTAGAATGACACTGAAATACACATGCACATGTACTCACATACGCATGCACGTATGCATTCATGTGCAAGCACACGGCCTTGTGGCTCAATACAGAATTCATTACTCTGGGATGCGACAGCCTCGTCCTTACATTCTTTTTGTCAGCCCAACATGGAAAAGGGTCAGCAGTCTGGTGGGTGGTGGAATTCAAATCATTCTTCTCTTGTTAAGTGAATACTGAGCTTCACACAGATACAAAGCTACTTCATCCCGGCTCAGCCTCAGAACCTGTGATGTTCAAAGGTTGCATGTTTAAAGCCAACTGCATTTCTTAAGGACATGTCCACCATGCACCCGAGAATATCTGCTCAGGTCAGTGAATAGCTCCAGGGCAGATCCGCCCTTTGATAAAAGTCTGTGACATACAGGTCCTGTTGGTACTTTGGACTTAATTCACACATTCTACCCCTTTTTGTCATTACATAGAATCGCAAGATTAGTTTGGCCAGCCCTTCCCTTTCATGGCCTGTGAATAGTTGCTCTTTGTCTGGGATTCTTCTTGGGAACAGCGAAAGGTTAGAGTGAAACCAGCACTCTGAAGCTGTCCCCCCGAATCCCACATTTCTGCAGCTCCCCACACATACTCTCAGAAAGCAGAGATGAGATAAAAATGGAATACTTTGTGTCGATCGTTTTCCTCTAAGGTTTTCACTTGTCTTCCTCAAATTCTTTGTGTCATAAGAGCACAAAAATGTGAAAGAGCATGATAAGTAATGCAGGTAATGGCAAAATATAAGTAAAAAGGCGTGTGATTTAACTGCAAATCCACAGGATTTTACTGGAAACGCGAATGAGAGAAAATGGCAGACTTCGTCTTAATTCATTTTCCCTTCTCAGTAAAGATAATAAATACCTCAAATGCTGCACAAGAGTTGAAAAATGGTCTTTAAGAGTACCATTTGGGGAAATAATGTAGGAAAATGTAGGCTCAACAAAAACGTATGTCTATCCCTCGTATTTCACTTTAGTGGTACACCCATGCAGGATTTTTTTCTCTCTCTATAAGTAGTGTTTATAAGCTAAATAAATAAACAACACATAAATAAATTACTTGAGTTCAGGAAGATCGAGTTTTCCCATTGTTCTCTCTTCTTTTCCTATGTAACTATTCACGTAAAGTTGTACATTTTATGTTTTAGTTGGTGTCCTTTTTGAAGTTAGTCATTTATAAACATATATTTTAAATGGTTTTCAGGAATGTAAAAGCCATCTGTAAGCAAATACTTTGTTTGTTTGCTTACGGTGGTGCTGGGGATTGAACCCAGGGCCTCAGGAATGGCGAGCATGTGTTCTGCCAACTCCAGCTCAGAGAGAGGCCTTAATAAAGAAGTTCTACTTTCTTCTTTGAAATATCTAAAGGGGACCTTGGCCCTTTCACTGGAAAGAATCCTGCTAATGGTGGTGTCCTCGGGAGATGGGTCTTGCTCAATACCAATGAGCCTCTGATACAACTTTTTGGATGTGTAAATTATCATAGGTTTATGGCTCTGTTTCGGTGGCTTTGGATTTTTCTGCCAGAAGTATGACAACAGTCACTTACCTCCCCAATCTCTTGTCCTCACAAACACGGGCTTGTGTTTTTGTTCACAGATTCTGATTTGTTTTATGTTCATTTGTGTCTCCTACCCAGTGATGTTGACAACTCTGTGTGTTTGTGTTTTGTTTAAGGATACAAATTACTCATTCTAGATACTGCATGCTGTTTCATCATTTGTTTTTCTAGAACATACTCTCTTAGACAATGAAAGGGGTTGTATTCAATTCACCAAGCACACACACCCCACATCCATCCACTTCTGTTGCTTTATCTTTATAAATATGATTCGCATCGGCTTGCTGAGCAGAGAATAAAACTATAAAGCAAAGTCTTATAATCCCAGTATTGTTAAGGGAAGAGAAACTGTTTGCTGAAGGAACTATCTAAACTTTCACTTTGAAATCTGCCCCTTTTACCCTTGTTTCCTGTTTCTGTCCCCTGCTCTTGAAAGGAAAGCCTAGCAGTGATCCCCGCACCAAGGTTGGCTTGGGACATCACACGCTGTTACTGGGATGGATGGTCCGGGAATCTGTCTTAGAGAAAATATTTTTAGAAAATTAAAAATTAAAATTGTATTATCGGGGCTGGGGATTTAGCTCAGTGATTAGAGTGCTTGCCTTGCAAGCACAAGGCCCTGAGTTCGATCCCCGGCACCACAAAAAAACAACAAAAAAATTGTATTATCATGGAAGGAGTTTGTGATTTCTTTCTAGAAAACTCTGATGCTGAAAAGGATTCTAACTGTGCAAGAAGTAATAAGACAGACGGATTGGGAAGGGGGATGCCCAAGGAAGTAAGGTCAGTGTTATCATTTAACTCGGGCCAGTGCCACATTCTGAAATGGAGACTGCGTATAGTCTTCTCCATTTAGGCAGCCCGGAAAACAGACAAAAACCATAATGTTGAACAAATAAGCTAAGTTTAATTTCTTTATTTACTCTTTGTGAAAAGAGTGCTAAAACATATGCTCTTACATGCCAACATTAACATTCACATGCAGTGCTTCCACCAGAAAAAGCAGCGTGCCGCTTCACTACCTTGCGATTCTTCTGCAAAAGAAGTTGTAAATATCCTCTTTGCCTAGATGAGAGACAGTTATTTTACAAGAGCTGCATCTCGGGGACCTGGAGTCTTTTAATACCCTCTGAGAGTGGTTTCATATTTATCATGCACTGTTTTCACTGACAAATAGGAGTGGGCGGAGAATAGTGAGCAAAAGTATTTCTTTAAATATCAAAGATGAAGATAATTAAGACTCTTCCCTATGGGTGATTATCGAAATCCCTATGAGGCCATTTCTTTTTCTTTTTTTTTTTCTTTCCTTTCTAAATAGCTGTATTTCAGTTCTTGAAATCTTCATGTGATTTATTGGGGATGTATATAACTCCAAAGCAGTTTGAGCAAAGCAGAAGAAGGGTATTACAGCTAGCTATTAGAATAGACAAAGTATTGGGGAGATAGGTGAATGAGGACAGATCAGTTAATGTTTCTGCAGGAATATAACTGAAGAGATAGATAGTCAGGGGGTAAGACAGGCCTCTTTGAGGCCTATTTAGTAAGGGCACTAATCCTGTTCATGAAGCCTCCTTTCTTGTAATCCAGTCCCCTCCCAATTGCCCCGTCTCTAAATAAGCTCACATTAGAGATTAGGTTCCAACACATGCATTTTGGAGAAACCAAACATTAGGTCATAGCAAAGTGGTAACCTATAAAAAGCAGTAACTTCACTGTCCACACCCCACAGACTTTGTTTTATTTACATCCGGGTCCCTTTGGAAGAAAATTCGCCATGATGATCAAAGAGCTAAATTATACCACTGGACACTTGCTCAAAGCCAGTAAGGAACACAGAAAATCTTTGCTTACATGTGTCTGGATCAGCAGAGGGAATGTACTGTGAGAAATGAGTTCCTCAGGAGACGGAAGAGCCTGACAAACCACCCAAGACGAGATGTTTCAGCGATGAATGCAACAGGAAGCCACTAGCCCTCCTAAAAGAGAGAAAACCGCAACACTAGAGCTAAAGAGACCGAGTCACGTGGAGGACCCTGGGACTAACCTGGCCCACTTCTACAGGAGCTGGAGCTAGAGAGGGAAGCAAATTCTGCCAGACTCGCCTTCCCAGCAAGAAAGAGACAAGGGGAAAGGAACACAGACCTTCAGCCTCTCCGGGGCTGTCAGCGGTGTCCCGGCTGGCTGAACACAGCAGGAAGCATTGTGGAAGTCCAGAGGGGCCGGGAGAGCAGGGCAGGCAGCGTGAGGCCTGGCAGAGCACGGGCAGGTGGGTGGCGGCACTGGTGGGACTTGGGGAACGTGGGGAAGCCTTGGAAAGGGGCAGTGGTCGGAGAATGGCGTGGAGGATAGATCAGGTCACAATGTGTGAGCGCATATGGAGTTTGAGTTTATTCTCATAGTAATTGAGATGCACAGTTTGTGCATGACTGAGCGGGTGTGAGATTTAGAAAAACGCCAAAGTTTACATGATTTCAGGTAGGAAGAATAAGTTCAAGAGAGCTATAGTACACATTATTGTGAATATAATTAATAAAAATATATGGTACTCTTGAACGTACTTAAGAGTAGGTTGTTTAAGCATTCTCCTCATAAAAGTATGAGGTAATCCATATGCTAATTTGCTTGATTCATATGCTAATTAGCTTGGTTTAACCATTTCGCGCTGTGTATACACCCACATACATCAAAACATCATGCTCTGCACCATAAATCTATATGATTTTAACTTGTCATTTAAAGAAATGAAAGAAGACAAGAAGAAAAATGACTTTAGCTGCAGTGTGAATGACCCAATGAGATACGATCCCAGAGCATCTCAGAATATTTCTGGAGTGATCTAGATTCTTCTATCGCTTGTAACTTACTTGAAAATCTTCCAGTACTGACGCTGAGCATGAGCTAAATCCCGTGAGTATAGTTAGATGACAGTGGAGCTGCTCTCCCCAGAAATGCACATAAAAGGTTGCCTGGCGCATTTAAGGTCTGGAAGACTCTAACCAGTTACTAACCAGAAACTCTTCTTTGGTCAGGACTATTTGATCTGTCTTTGGGGGATTTATAATCAGCATGAGAGAATGTGAGAAACGCTTTCTCATTCTTGAAATAAGTGGAGTTCCAAGTAGATGGATTGGTTAGAGATAATCTGTCCTCTTCAAAGGTACGGCCCTCAAAGACCACAGCCTTCGCACCTTTCAGGGAATGGTGCCCACCTCACATTTGTACCTGTAGTCTCACAGTCCCCTACAGAACAAGATCCTGCCACTAGAGTCTGGTCACATCTGCCTTTGGAAACCTTTGCAGAGGGGCAAATTTAGGTGTCCGGGAGGACAGAGATTTAGGGCTGCAGAGTGGGGTGGAATGGCCACTGGGTGTTTCTCTGTGCTTAGAAAAGTAGGAGAAATCTCTGAGAGGCTGTCAGACTTGCCTGCTATGGCCCGGATCCCCAGTCATCTCTATCCTGTACCCTTTCTCTGTCCCACCTGACAGCACACATCTATTTCTCAGTTGCTGAAGCAGGGGAAATTAGCTCACATCCTCTGCCAAAACTGATAAATCTGGGAGGCTGAGGCAAAAGGGTTGCAAGTTCAAGCCCAGTTTGGGCAACTTAGAGACTGAGAGATGCCTGTTTCAAAATTTTAAAAAGGGCCAGGAATGTAGCTCATTGGGAAGAATGTGGGTTCAATCCTCAGTACACACCCCACCCCCAAAGAACTCATTTTCCCCTGCACAGAGTTCCTGCAGAGCAAGTCTGTGGGATAAGACTTGAAAACACAAACAGTTTGACCTGACGACCCAACGGAAGAATTACAGGTTCAGATTCATTAGCTAATTAGTATACATCACATCAAGTGTTACTTTTCTGAAAAAAATGTATTGCCTGTTGAATGAGATTGTTGAGAACATTAGCATGTAATTGTCTGAATGACGCTTCGTGCTGGCATCTTTGGCTGTGTCTACAATAGACGATGTGTGGTAGGGAGTAAAAGCAATTTTTAGTGCAGAGAAAAAAATATCTTGACTTAGTGTCAGGAAATTTGGTTTTAGTCCTAGTTGTAAGTGACCAGCTTCATAACCCAATGTATGAGATTTAATCTTTCGGGTTTTAGTTATCTTGTATCCAAGGCAGAGATTGTCTTTTCTTTTTTGTCTTCTTCCCCTTCCTTCTCCTCTCTTCTCTCCTCTTCCTCCTCCTCCTCTTTCTTTTTCCATATATATGTATGGAAATTTACATATCTATTAACTCATATATGCATTAATAATTCCATATGAATTAATAATTCCATATATTTCCATATATATGGAAATTCATATATATATATATTTACTCATATATATGTGTGTGTGAATTAATCTGGCTCCTATATATATATATAATATATAATATATATAATATATAATATATAATATATATAATATATAATATAATATATATAATATATAATATATATATTATATATAATATATACATATATTATAATATGTATATTATACATATTATAGTATAATATGTATATATGTATGTACATATATACATATTATACTATAATATGTATAATATGTATATATGTACATTATATACATATATATATGTAGGAGCCAAATTAATTCACGTTGGTAAATTTATACTTTGAAATGCGAAGAGCCTTATGTGGGCCTATTGGTGAGGGCTATGTTAATGTGAGCATATATGTCCATACATATTTTATCAAACACTAATTATGAAAAACACAAGTGTTTGGGAGTGAAAGGGACTAGGGAAGACTGGATGTTGTTCACCAATCTTTGTGTTCTGAATTGTATATTTGGACTATCTGCCATGATCCTCCCCATCAACGGGAGAATTCCCCAAGCTTCCCTCCTCTAGATTTCTTAGAGTTCCACCAACATGTCCAGGTGTTAGACTCCATTCTCCTCCAGGTGGAGCATTCCAAACTTTGAATCCTCAGGCCCTTCCTTACCTTGTAATTACTCAGCTCTGTCTGGACTCCTATTGGTAGCTCCATTCAGTTCTTTTCAAATCCAACTCATGGCCTTCAGATCTTGTCTTCCCTGTGTGGTCCTAATTGTGTGTGTTGCTGCAGGCCCTGAGACACACAGTCCTGAAGTCCTACTAATTCCTTGCATCTAGCAGTGCGTCCTCTAGTCAAACTCTACAAGATCTTTCTCACATACTCTTTTCCACTGTCGTTATGTCCTCACTCTCTCAGTTTAATCTTTTATGACTGCTCCTCTGAACAAAATCACAACAGCAATCAGTTAGTTTATGTGTCAGTTCGGCAGGCTTTGGTACTCATTTATTTGGAAAAACTCTAATATAGATATTGCTCCTAAAGTACTTTGTAGATGATGCCAACATGCCCAGTCAGTTGACTTGAAGATTAATAATCTGGGTGAGCTTCATCCACCTATCTGACCATCCACCACACAACTATCAGTGCCAAATCCCTAGGAACAACACTGAGGTTTCTTTGAGGAAGTAGAAATTATGCCTGAAGACTTTAGCTTTCAGCTTCTGCCTGAAGGTGTTGAGCCTGCCATCCTGCCCGACAGATTTCAGACTTGCCGTCCCTGTGACCGTGTAAGTCAATACATAAATGATCTCTTTTGTATGTGTATGAGTTTATGTGTATTCACACATGTGTGCATGTGCATATATATGCACCGTGTGCAAGTCCATGTGTCCTTTTTATCTGGAGAACCCTGCCAGATACTATGATAATTAGTTTCTCATTGGCTTACTTCTTCCAGTCTTTTTGACTTCATTACCACCCTCTTCTTTGGGCTGCTGTAAGATCATTCTGTCTTTGTTTTTTGTGGTACTGGGGATTGCACCCAGGGACTTTGCACTGAGTTACATCCACGTCCTCTGTTGAAATCAGTTTTTATTTTGAGACAGGTTCTTACTGAGTGGCCAAATTGCCCAGGCCAAGCTTGAACTTGCAATTCTCATTTTTAGCCTCTCACAGTGCTCCAGTGATGGGTGAGTACCACCATATCTGGCTAAGATTATTCTTAATTCTGTCCATAGCATTCTACTATAGTTACTGTGCTTTCAACATGATATTATGGGGTGGAGTTATTCATTCCCAGGACCGTCCTCCTTCTCATCATTTTCTTTGGGAAGGGAGACTGAAGTTTCTCAACTGCATAAATAGATTCCCAATTTTCTACTTGGTAGACACAAATCCTGGTGCTTATGACCAAGAAACCAAAGAATGAGAGTCTCTAATTTCTTTTAAGCCTAACAGAATCGCTGCAATTCAGGTGCTAGGACGAGCTGTTTGCTACTGTTCTGAGGCTCCCTCACATTTCAGCAGTAAGTTTGTTTTTTCTCAGAGAAGCCGAATTAAGGATAGCAGGCAAACCTGCCAAGTTGAGCAGCAATATCATTTCATGATTTTCTTAACTCTACCCTGCAAGAGGCTGAGAGAAGTGACCTTCCCAAATTTACTGATTAATCCAAGATATATACTTGTGCTTAAACATCTCTCAGTGTTGTATTCAACCATGTGGGAGGCTGAATAATGTTTCCAGAGATCCTCATGCCCTAATCTCCAGAACCTGTGAATGTGACCTTACGTGGAAAGAGGGATACTGCAGATGTGATGAAGTCAAAGGTCTTGAAATGGGAAGATTATCTAGGATTATCTGAGTAAACTCACTGTAATCACAAGGGTCTGTATCAGAAGAAATCGGGGAAGGGCAGAGTTAGAGGAAAAGGCAGTGTGGTGATGTCAATATGGAGAAATTTGAAGATGCTGCACTGAAGACTTTGAAGATGATGAAGTGGCCCCAAATCAAGGAATGCAGGAAACACAGCTCCGGAATCTGGAACAGGCAGAAACAGATTTCCCCCTCAAGCCTCTCAGAGGAAGGAAGCCCCATTGATACCTTAATTTTGGCTCAGTGAAGACAATTTTGAAAATCTGACCTCCAGAACTGTGAGATAATGAATCTATGTTGTTTTAAGCCACTAAACATCTGGTAAATTGTAACAGCAGCTCCTGGAAATCAATACAACTGACTAATACACCAGTATCTTCTACTATGTAGCTGCAGTTTAGCTTTTTAATGTAGCACTCACCAATTAGCTCTATATCAAGAGTGCTGTGTCTCCAACCTCACAGGAATTGGATCCCCCAAATCACCTGATAATAGCATTCTTTCATGGAAGATGCTCGGCAACGTTAGTTTCTTCCAATAGGAGAAAATCATGTAATTCCTCCGTTTCTTAACTAATACAAATGAGTATATCAGATAAGGATGTTGGACTAGGATCTAAGTTATTCCTAAGAATGAAGCAGTTTTTCTGCACTTGAACTTGAGTTCTGCTTTGAGCGCCTCTTCCACTAGCGATGGAGGCTGACCCTCGTTGTGTAAATCAAGCTTGGTTCCCCCATCTATTCACAGCCTGATGCTCCAGGAAGAGAGTAAGAGCTAAAGAATCTAGAAACCTGGAGGGAGGGGCAATGGTCATCTTCCCTCCATGGTGACACTTGGCGAGGAGTCTCATGTTTGTGTTGTCTGCAGATATTGCTGCAGGTGGGTTTCTACAGCATCTGCCCAACTTCCAGGACTCTAGCTTCAGCAGCTCATTCTGCCTCTCTCTGTTTGGAAGAAATGTTGACCTCTCTATCGCAGCTCTGGAGCCCGTGAATTCTATGCATTCACACCCACATAGCACTGTTCTCACTGTGCTGAGTGCAGGGAACCAGATTCATGCATACTCAGGAAAAGGGGAACTGGGAATTTTCTACTATTGACACCCCAGAACTAATCCATATATTACATATAGTCACGTACAGAGTTGGTATTTTTATTTTAAACAAACTTTTAACTGTAACGCCATTTACTAATAAGCAATAAATTTGTTTTACTTTACTTCTACCCACTCTGATGCTTTTCCCTTCTTTATGTAGATCCAGGTTTCTGACCTATACCTTTATTTTCCCCTCTGTCTCTAAAAACGTTTCGTGCAAGGCAGGTCTAGTTGCAAACATTTTCTCAATTTTTAGTTAAGTGAGAAGTCTTTCAATCTTCTATTTGAATAATTTCACAAGGTACAGAAATCTAGGTTGGTATTTCTTGGGGGATTTTGTTTGTTCAGGTTTTTTTTTTTCCCCTCTTTCAATACTTTAGATATTTTATACCACTCTTTTGCTTACATGGCTTCTAAGGGGAAGTTATATGTAATTTATAACTTTGTGTTTAGCTAAGATTCCTGCCCCCCAAGCTTCTTTCAAGATTTTTTAAAATACTTTTTTTCAGTTGGACAATGATATAGGTAATTTTGATGTCCTCTGAACTTCCTGGATCTGTGGTTTGGTGTCCGATACTAAGTTTGGGGGGCAATTCTCAGTAATTATTGCTTCAAATATTTGGGTTTCCCTCTCTCTTTCTTTACCTTCGGGTTATGCCCACTACATGTAATGACATATTTTGTAGTTTTCCCTCAGTTCTTAGATATTCTATTCCATTTTTTTCAGTCATTTTTCTCTTTGTTTTTCTGTTGGGATTTTTTTATTGGCATTTCCGTAGTCACAGAGATTCTTTTCTCGGCTGTGTCTAGTCTACTAATGAGAACATAAAAGGCACTTTTCATTGCTGTTACAGAACAATTTCCATTTTCTTCAGTCTTTTTCTCTCTTTCTAATTCAATTTTGGAAAGTTTCTATTGTTGTATCTTTAATCTCAGAAATTCTTCCCTCAGCCATGTTCTGTCTAATAATAAGTCCAGCAAAGATAGTCTTCATTTCTGTTGCACTTTTTTTGGTCACTAGCATTTCTTTTTCGTCCTTCCTTACACTCTCTGTATCTCCGTTTGTATTGTCCAGCTGTTCTTGCGTGCTTTATTAATGACCTTAGTAAATTAATCCTAGTCGCTCTAAACTCCCAACCTGACCATTTCAATATTCCTGGCATGTCTGAGTCCGCTGCAATACTTACTATAGCTCTTCAAACTGGGCCTTTTGCCTAACTGTAATATTTCTTCTATTTTTTCCTCGATAGACACCGTGTTGTATTGGGCCAAAGGAACTGTGGTCAGGAGGCCTTCAGTGACGTGTTTGTGGCCTGTGATTATGTCTCAGTCTCTCAATGTGTCTTTGTCTCTAATTATGAATTTCACAAGCGTTTTTCGGTGTCGCTGCCTCCCCTGAGGTGGCACAGGGCCCTGGATTGGGCTGGATTTGGGGCTCTCCCTTCCCCCAGGTGTGATAAAACCCTACTCGCTTAAGCTCTGGTAAAATGGCTTCTCTCAGGGGCAGATTTTAAGAAGAACACAATCCCCTGGCTTGTCTCACTGGCTCTTGTCTCTCCACCTCCCAGGAGCAGGGGGGAAGTCTTCTGTGATGGTCGCTGAAGATCCAACCATGCTCTTGGATGTAAAATTTGCAGACGCATGAAGCCTCTTTACATGTCAGCCTGGAAATCAGAAGTCTGCGTGCCGTATTTTTCGACTGCAATCTTTCTTCTCATTTTACTTAAATACACCTAAATTTGTCTCTCATCATGATACATAGCAAGAAGAACATCTAGGTTAAAGTCCAAAGAACTAGATTTTCCTCTTCGGCCTCCTCTGACTGGTTCCGTGAGTCAGGCCCAGACTGCTCTCTCTCATCTATGCTGAAGTAATCCCTTCGCTCTGGGATGCTGAGGCAGGAGGATCGCAAGTTGGGTCAGGCTGTAATACTAACTTTTTCCAGCTAAAGAAAGCCACCTACCTCTTGTGAATCAGGTGGACCTAGGAATTCATGGAGAGATCATAAAGAAGTTCATCTATAATTCCATCTCTAATGCCTTTTTTTACTAATTCCAGCTTTCTAGATATGGCTAACCTCCATATACATGGGTATTTTCAGAGCTGGTAGAATAACACAAAATGAGCGATAGTCACCTATTTGTTGAAGACTTATTGTGCTCCCTGCCAAACCCTTTAAATGGAATATACTTAGTTCTCATTATAGGTTTGAGAGGCAGGCACGAGAGATGCATATTTTGTGAGATGTTAATTATGTGCCAAGAATCCTCCTAACCACTGGACTAGGGTTTGTGTTACAGTAAGCTTATAATTTATCATGCAAACTGGGACACTTTTGAGAATTGGAAGGACTCACTATTAATAATTATACCTGTCAACAAGCATGAATAGGGATTCTCAGGGGCAAATTGGGACATATGGTCCCTTTAGTTATCGTTCTTCTCAAAGAGAGGAGAAAACAGACCTGAGAAGCAAAGTAGCTTTCCCGAGACCATACCCTAGTATGTGAGCTACATTTGGCTCCAGCCATGCTGGCCTCCAAAGCCCAGCATTTAACCACACCATGTTGGGATCACACCTTTAACAAAGCCTCCCAGTGTCTGTCCTCACACACCGTGCTGTGCTTGTTTGTGTCATCTCTCTGCCTTTTAAAGGCAAATTGCCCTGTATTTGATCATGTAGTAGCATCACTCATTTCAGAGATAAGATAATGCAGGCTACAGATCTATGAAAAGGAGGACTATACTTCACTGGAAATGCTCACAATAGCAGATTTTTTTTTTCAAGAGGGAGAGCCTAATTACCTTTCGAAATTCCAAAAATGTCAAACTGATTACGGTGTATGCTTTTTTTATAACATCACATGCACTGAAGTTATTTTGGGATAATGAGCAATTTTAATCTTGCTTAATAAAAGCTATTCACAGGGCACTTTAGGAGGGGATCTGCATATAAGTAGTTTTACTAAAACACTTTCCCCTTTCAGTAGCATTTATTCAAGAGTATGCAAATTCTTCTAAAACCGGAAGCTAAATTTAGAAATCAGAAGGGCAGAGCTATGGACATAATTAAGTAAAGTTTTGGTTTCTAAAACACGTGTCTTTTAAAAAGAAAATAAACCCAAATTTTAAGTTTTTCTATGTGTTGATAAAAAGCCAAGATGTGCTGAGTTTTGAACTTGAATTTGAGTTTGAATTCAGGTTTTCAAAGCCTAAATTTTAAAAAAAGATTTATCTAAATCGTTTTAGTATGGTGAGATAAAATTATCAAAAGCCATTTTTAAAAGAAAAATGGTGAAAAAAAACCCCTTTTGTCAGGGAACATCTATCTCGTTTAATTTTTCAAGAGCAAAAGAATGATAAATTTTTATGGCAACATTCTAAATATAAAAGTGAGCCGGAAGTTTGTATTTTAAATGATAAATTTTTCCTGTTGACCAACTAATAAGAACCTGTAGGATGATAAGGTGAGATCATTCAAGAGGGAGCTGAATGAAGCATTCATAACTTGATCTTTGTAATGGAGAGAAATGGACTCACTCTAAGGTTTGCGTGGGTCTAACAAGCCTTTTGGAAATACTCTCTGTCTTAGTTACTTTTCTCATTGCTGAGACAAAATACCCAACATCCAAGTTAAAGGGGGAAAGCTTATTTAACTCACAGTTTGTACGAGTTTCATTCCATAATTGGAGGGCTCCAGGGCAGGGTGGCATGGCAGACAGGCAGAAGGCAGTAAGGTAAGCGAGGGACTACAAAGCCTCTTTCTGTTCCTTGTATCTTATCCAGGCTACCTGACCTTAGGGTGAGTAGCATTCCCGCCCTTAACGCTAGCGTCATATCCCTGATCCCAGCAGAACTGTGCCAAACCCATCAGTGGACTAATTTAGTAATCGCACACTCTAGATCCAGCCCCACCTGTGACTCCCTGAGGAACACTCTCTAACCACCTTCTGTTCTAGCTCTTCACTTCCCGAAACCCTTTTGATATTGGTTCTCAGCAAGCCCAGTATAGACAGTGTTGTGAACTGGAGGCCAGTGGAAATTTCACTCTGCTTATTCTGATGGAGGCAGTGTGTGATAGTCATCATTGCTTGAGAGTCCTATTATCCTCTTTTGCCAAAGACAATCTCCTCCAAACAGTCTAGAGATAAATATTCAGACAGTGGACTACTCAAGGAAACAAGGGGTTTCTCTGAGAAATCTGCCCTGTAGTCTTTCTGCTTAAAGGCTTACTGAGTTACCTCGTCTGCTCATTTAACTAAGAGTTCTCATTACTTTTCTCCTCAGTTCTCCCCATGTCCTATTTCTGAGGTGTGATAAAAAATACAGTTAATATTCACATTTAAAAAAATTTATTACAGTGAGACACATCGTCACTAATCTCCATCCAAATACACTCCCTCACATCAAACTCTCTTATCTTGTGATTCTTGCCACTATCTGAAATGGTGATGGAAGTTCTCTTTTGTGTGTATCTTTTCTTTATTAGTACATGTTTGCAGTACATAATAATTACATTCATCATGGGGAGTTGGGACTTGTGCATAACACATCTTAATTCTTTTTCCGTCCCCTCCAGTCCCTTCCTTCTCCTTTTCTCCATAGCTGACTCAGTGTCCTGAGTTTATTGAAATGTTCACCTCCCACAGTCATTTTGGCTTTGGGGAAGAGCCAGGAGTCACCCAGTGCCAGATCTGGTGAGCAAAGTGGGATGAGGACACACCCTGATGTTTTTACAAGCCTGCCTTTCTGCTGGAGGCATTTGGCAGCAGCATTCACCATATTTTTGATCACATTTCGTAAAGACATTCTCCAAGGAGGACCTCCAGAACTGCTTTAGAAAGAAGTGTGTTCGAAGCGAGGGAGAGTATTTTTGAGGGCAGTCAATAGCAATGTGTCATTACTGCAACACATTATTAAAAATTTTTATTTAACATTAATTTTGAGTCATTTCTAGTATGCCTATAAGTGAGGATAGCTTCTGTCCTTTTCAAGGGCTCACGCTTAAATCTAATGCCTCTCTCGCGCTTCTGAACATCTTCGTCCCCTGAGTGAAGACGGTACGTTACTCCTGTCTGTCTCGGTGCAGACTGCCTGCCCTTGGGGATCCACGGCCAGCGGCGAGCTTCCCGGTGCTCTGTGTATGATTATTTACAAACACTTGCCTGCCTATCTTCCACCTGTTCCTTTACAAAACTTTCTGCTTTTGCTTCCTTTCTTCCTACAAGCACAGACCTGTACCACTGCATACAGCAGCCTTCATCCTGATCCCACCCCCTGGTCAAAGGAAAACCTTTCTCCGTTCACTGTCATTTGATTGGTCCCTTTATTTAAGGTCTGGAGTGCCCATCCGTTCACTGTCATTTGATTGGTCCCTTTATTTAAGGTCTGGAGTGCCCATCCGTTCACTGTCATTTGATTGGTCCCTTTATTTAAGGCCTGGAGTGCCCATGTGCTCATTCTACTTCAGTCACTGCCCCTATGACCAATGGCCTCCTGTGCGCCAAAAAACAAAGACCAATGTTACCGTAAAGTAGTGGGTCCCCAGAATATTTTACGTAAGCAAAGTGAATTCCTAAATTTCCTCATACAATTAAGTAGCAGTGAAAAATCGGCAGGATCAGAACCTCCTGCAACCACCACATGAGCTTGCCCAGGTATGCACTGGGTGTTTTTTTGTCGATCCTCTTCCAACGCTTTTAGACACCAGCCTCTGGAAAAGAAAGTGCAATAAAACCGTGAAGCTAAGATGTAACTTACAGATGACTTGGTCCACTGTGTGGGTGAGAAGGCTTTCCCCCACTATGGCGGGGTTTCTCTAGTACCCATCACTGTGTCTAAAAGGCACGTATGGAACATAATGGGTGCTACCAAATTGATTTTCAAAAGTATCTATATGTGTACCTCCTTTGTATTGGTAAATCCCAATTGTTGTTAAAGGCAACGTTTAGTTTATGTTTTTTAAAGCAAATCAGGTTTATCATCCTAACTAAAAGGAGGGAGCTTGCTAAGAAAAATAGTGCCAGTTGCAGTGCATCTAGCTGAAGGTAAAAACTCAAAGGATTTAAAAATCCTAGTTAAACAAAGTACCTAATTCACTTGACACACATACCTCCCGTATCTGACAGTCATACATTTGTAGATACAAGCAGAAAAATAGACAAATAGCACTTCCCTCTCCCACGTTAATATTATTAAGACTTATTTACAGACGCTTGCCTGGTTAATATTATTAAGACTTATTTACAGACGCCTGCCTATATTTGAGAAACTTTTATTTGCTCTTTGAAGGTTTGAGGACAAATTCTAGAAGAGGCTAGAATAACAAAACCAGCCAGTAGTGTGGTTTAGACCCTTGGAACTCATAGCATGGTCTAGGAAGCCTAGTATCAGCATCCCTCGGAGGTTGAAGAGAAACTTGAACTCTCAGGTTCCATCCACGACAGACCAAAGAATCAGATTCCACATATTAACGCCATCCTGGGGGGATTCTCGGGCACTTCAGAGTTTGTGGTGTGTGTGTCCAAGGAGAAATAAGCACAAATTGAGGAGCAATAAAACGCATGTTTGGCAATGACCTGGAATGTTCAAGTTCTTCCTCTGCTCCAGGTTAGGTGCCCCGGGAACAAATCCCACTGCACACAGCTACAGTTGTAAAGGCCCTTATCACACTGTGTTGCAATTGTTTTGTGATTGTACTTCTACATGTTTCTAGCTCCATAACTTTTAAAGGGTGTCATTAAATAAAAGCACTGTAAATGTAATATTCTGTTATGGAGAGACACAAACGACAGTTTTTTCTTTATTTCCTAAGGTTACTTGGGAGGGGAACCAGTGAAGAATTCTAGTGGTTCATCTCTTTATTGTATAAATACTTACTTCTCCAACGAAAACAGATCTGCCTTCGAACTTGCCTTCTCTTTGGTTATAACACAGTTAAACTCTATGCTCAATCACCAGCCAAATTGACTTTGTTAATGTTCTATTTCATATTTTAATGTCTTATTTGACAGGCGTAGTTGAGTTACTGGCAAGCATCTAATTTGTGTCAAATCGAATATTATTTTCCTAGAGTGGAAGTTTCCCCTCTCTTGTTAGTCCTAAGGTAACTTTTTTTCTTTTCCTTTTCAAAAGAAGGTGGATTGTGAAAGCAAAGCCGAATAACATATGTTAAAAGTTGTTGTGAGTAAACAAAATGTATCACACATTTTAAAACACTTGAAAAAATATATTTATCCTAGAAATAACTTAAACATGGCTCAACGTCGACCAAACGTTAAATGTTCAAGAAAAATTTCCCGAGTGTTGTATTTTAACACAAATCAAATCTTCAGAGTAATTTGAGAGGGAACAAAAATGGAGATGGAAGCTTTTGCAAGAGAATATTTTTGCTTCAGCCTAGCTTGAATCCGTCACCTCATTTGGTTCCCTTACTATTTCCATAACCCCAGAGCCTCCGCCACACATGCTGTTCTTCTAGCTGCTCTGGTGGAGAGCCGAGGAAGATGAAACATTTTGGGAAACCCCAAAGGGTGATTGGTGTTAATTGAGCACCTACTATTTGACTTCCATGCAAGGCCCTGTCTCAGTCAACCTCTACCAGAAAACACTGCTATGGTCTATGATTGTCTCCACTTTCATGGATAAAATGATTGTTGCTTAGAGAAATGAGCTTCTAAAAACTTAACATCTTAAGAGGGAGAATCTAGGATTTTAAAACAGACTGCCTAATTCCAAAGCTTGTGTTTCTGTACCGCAATACCATAAAAGTTGTACTGTTCCTAACATTAAAGGTCCCTCATGTTTCTGTTGGTAACCTGAGAATAAATGAAGGCATATTTAATTTACATGCGCTGTACAGTATTGCCATAGAGTATTCATTCTTGGCTTGTACCTTGTAAGAAACGCTCAAGCTTTGTGAGATCAGTCAATATTCACAGACCGTTAGGGAATCCAGAAAGCCTTCTGATTTATCTTAGTGTAGCCGAAGCAACATCATTTATGATTTTAGTTTTTATTTGAACAATTTTACCTTCCTAAGAGATTCAGCTCTTCCTGTGAAGTGTCCCGTACATTTTGGCCCCAGTCTGCTCTGCGGAGTGGGCTATGGAGACCTTTAGGGACTGTGCCTGCGTAGCTCAAATCGGACTTGGCGGACTGCTCTGACCATGGCAGTTTATGGGAAGTGGTGTGTGATGGATTGCTGGTCACTGCTGTATTTGTCAGTGAATGGAAATCTGGCCCTCAGCAACAGCATCTATTTAGGCTTTATAAATAAAGGTCAGGTAGTCCTGAGGCACGATTTACTTACAGCTTTACATATTTAGGGTCGCATTAGAAATCCTTCTCATTTCCAAATAACTGTCCCCGGGGACTTTTCTTAGCTAGGACATGTTGTTTCTAAATCTATAGAACCCACTTGACTTTAACAGGATAACTCTGTAGTTACTCCACTAGGAATCAGTGTGCTACCCTTTGTAAAAGCCATCAGGGCAACATTTCCAAAGTGTAGCTATCCATCTAGTTCTCCACATGGGTCAGTGTTTACTTCTTTCACTTTCATTTAACTGGGTTGTTTTCAGACCAACTTGCCTAGATTGATTTAGATTGGGTCACCCCAGGATTTTGCTTCGCTGCCTTCTGTAACCCAGAAAGCACACCTTTCCCACCTTTGAACCTCTCAAGTGGTCAAGCCCGTCCCACAGAATGAGGCTTGTCCACATCCACTTTGCAAATGGAGGACTCCAAATGAGATGAGATTACATAATGAGCTCAGGACTCTGCCTCAAAAATCGAGAGACTAGTGGAAGAGTCGGTCTCAATTTCAAAGATATTTTATCAGGCACCTCTCAGTTTTATTTATATTGCTTTAGATATTTTGGGTGTAATTAATGGTTAACCTTCGCCAAATGACTGTACTTCTCTAAGCCCCAGTTTTGCCTTTGGTAAAATGAAAGATAATAATGCTTACCTCAGTGCCTCAAGCAAATCAAACAGCTGAGAAATTTGAGTTGTTACCTTCCTTTTTGATAACTATTATTCATGCTAAATTACAGAAATCCTAAAAAAAAAAAAATTAGTGACATAAACATTACCCTTAGCTCATCCCCCAGGACGGTGTGTCTGTTCACAGATGTGGCTGAGTGTCAGAATCACAATGAGGAAGCTCTTCAGGCTATCGGGTCCTGGGGCCAGCTCACCTGACTCCATTTCTCTGGGTTCTAGATCCTGGGGACATCTGGGCTTGAAAGGTCCTTGGGTGATTCTAATGATTAGCAGGATGTGGAATGATTTGAGAAGTTAGGAAATTCTTGCTCACTACTGGTCTTTCAACGCAGCTAGCAATTCAAAGAGAAACAAGGGAAAGGTAAATTTAAACATTCCGTTTCCCCCCTTCACTGAAAATTGGTGCTTCTTTTACCTCAAAGGACTCAACCAGGTGTCCCCTCTGCCTTGTCTGTGTGTAACCACACTGGGTGTGGCCCTATATATAGTGCAATGCACTGGATCTAGGGACCTGCAGTCACATCCCATTTCTGGGGCTTTGAGTGAACATCCAGTAACTTAGCAAGTGCCCCAAAGAGGGAAGATTCGTGAATTTTTCCTAGTAATTCTTAATAGATTTTTTCTGGAAAGCGCAGAAGTTATTTTAGATCTGGAAGATGGGGATAAATCTAACTCCTTGCTCGTAGAGTTATTTCAACTATAGGATGAGTCAAGCCCTCGCACTCTGCTCGGGATTTGCGATCTCTTGAGCAGCCTTGAGTACAGTATTTTTGAACCTACGAAATATTACCTGCAGTGGTGTCAGTGTACATTTTGGTTCATCCATTGACACAGGATATATATTGTTTGTAATAAAAAATAACTTCTGACGCAAGCATGCTTGTTTGTTTGGCTCTATTTTGAGCTCTTCACACCCAGGAACCTCAAATACCAAGCGTGTTCCCCTTTCACGATCAGGTATGTTCCTCCAGTGTCCTCCTGCTCCCCCCTCCCCTACAGCTGCTCGCTTCTTGTTTGTTCTTGTCTTTTCCATCTTTCCTAAACCCCAGGACAGCATCCCCCTGCCATGGCCCCCAACTCAGTCATTCCTTGCTCCCTTCTCCGATGGTCAAATGACAGTTTGGCTGGTCTTCAAGTCCTTTACGAGTTGCCTCTGGTCTCCTGACTGGAGAAAAGAGGGGAAGGGGTACAAGACTCCACATCCCCAAAGGGACACTTTCTGCAAAGGCCGCTGAGTCTTTGGCTTTAAGGGAACGATGCTTTTTCCAGGTGTTAAACTTCGACTTTTCCTCATAAGGGTTGATATTCTTTTTTCTTTTGCCACTGCCTTCAGAATACAATGACAGTTTTCTCTCTGGCCTTGGAGTTGTCTTAGTTATTAATTCAAAAATTATAAATTTCTTGATCACCTGTTGTGGCAAGACCATAACTTATTTTGCATCTGTCTCCTTTCCTCCCCAGAGATACCATATGTCCATTTCTGGCTTCTACCCTCTTTTATAAACACAGGAGTGGAAAGGTTTGGCTTTATTCAGTGAGTATCTTTTATGCCAGTAAATTATATATGTCCCTCTGTTGCAGTCTTGGTTGCCTCTCCTGAACTCATCTATCTTCCATACTTGAAATGTCTCATTTATTCTAACCATTTACACACTCATGCTTTCAATTAACACCTTGTATTCCAAAAATGTATGTGTGATGTGTAATCTGTCTTGGCTTCTTTAGTGTCGAATCCATAAAACATTCTTTTTATAGATTATTTGTTTATTATTGTAGGATAGTTTATTGCATCACGTTTAACTTATGTCCCAATAAAGCTGTGACCTTGTCTGTATTTAAAATTACATGTGTGGGGGCTGGGGATTTAGCTCAGTGATTAGAGTGCTTGCCTTGTAAGCACAAGGCCCTGAGTTCGATCCCCGGCACCACAAAAGAAAAAAAGAAACTCTAAAATTACATATGTGGCTCTTGTCTGTATCTTAATGTTACATTTCTCTACTGCTCTGGACTCCTAATGCTTGACAGGTAGGTAAGTCTATTTTTTGTTACTACAATGTAATAACTAAAGCCAAGAACCCTCTAAAACCAGGTTCCTTTAGTTCGTGGTTCTGAAGGTTCAAGAGCATGATGCTAGATCTTTCAAGTCACCCCCACCCTGGCGGCATCATAGTAGGAGGGCAGGGAAGATGGAGGGAACACGCAAAAGACAGCAAGCTACAGCTGGGAAGAACCGAGATTGCTCTTTTATAACAACCATTTTGCAAGGACTAACCAAGCTTCTGTGAGGACCACGTTGCTTCTTTCTGAGGTCAGGGCCTGGTGACTTCTCATAACCTTCTGACACCATCACCCTCAAGTCCGGGCTTCTGATATATGAACCCCCGGGGGACACACTCAAGGAGCAGTGAAAGAAGAGCATTCTGTGGTGCAGGAGGGAAGCCAAGGGAGATGTTATCATGGAGAATCACAGAAATCAGGCAGCCACAGTCCTTTCTCCAAGGTACCTACCAGCATCAAAATGAGCATGTGTGTGCGACGCCTGTCAGCCAATGATGCCCGTGCAGTGTTGCACACTGAATGAGAGGACATTCACTTCTGAATGAGGAGGATCACCAGAGGCCAAGCGACAGCAGTGGACTTTGCCTTGGGCCTTGAGGGTTGCTCAGAGTTTTGCTGGAGAGGGTCGTGTGGGAGGAAGTCATGGCAAGGACCTATTTTATGTTAGGCGTGTCATTGGTCCTCCCTGGTAATTGCCCATTTTTGAGAGAGTTGTTTCTACATTTGTGCCATGGGCCATAGCTGTAATCCTTAGATCAGATCAGATCAGATCTGTCTTTAGGGAACAGAGAACAGATCATGTTATTTATGGCACAAAGACAACAAACATCCCCTATTCCCCCAAATCACTGCCATCAAGGAAATACTTAGATTCCCTTTTGGTCTTTGCGGTATTGGTTAGATAGATAAACTGTGTTATCAATGAAAATAGAAGGGCATGAAAGTTTAAAATCTCATTTTAACAGATAAATGAGAAGCTCGCATCTATGTGTCTGATCCTGTGCTAGGTGTTTCTCAGGTTAATTTAATACTCTGCTGTGGTAGCTCATTGGTGAGGCTCAAATAAGCATAATGAGGTCATCTAGACAAACAGGCAAATTGCACCAGAGGTGATGTGCCTCACTTGGTTTCTAATGATCTCTTCACTGTGCTACTAAGGCACTTGCTCAGCTGGGTGGTAAGCTGGTCACAACTGGATATTTTCAGCTTCTACAAGTAAGTCGTGAGTCCCTTAGTTGTGAGTTGTCATTGGGTTGTGTCTTGATTTTGCAAACAATAAGAATGGTCTAGGATGACTCGGGGGGAATAATCAGAACATCTCGGCATTCTGAAAAGTATTCAGCTGCTTCTACTTTGTTAGAATTCTAGAATCTTAAAACATGAAGATATACCAAGAGAGGGTCATATGTCCCTTGGTACATTTCGCATGTTTACATTTAGTGAATTAGTGATTTCAAAAATTAAAATGTATTATATAAGATAGCCCTTTATGAAAATATTTACATACTTTCTCCCTGGACCTCAGTGATGAAATAAGTAAGTTCACTTGGAGATAAAATACAAAGTCTAAATTTGAGGCCCAGGCTGAATGACCCTTCAGCGATAGGCTCCTTCTTGGCCTTCTGTGGAGCCTTGGCCCCCCACCCCGGTGTGGGGGGGCGTCTCCTAACTGGGCTCCTCTCTGCCTTAGTGTGGGCGGTGTGGGCCCTGCCTTCTGACATGGCCTTGAGTTGCCGAGATTGCACTGAGCTCGCTCTTGCCATTATCTGCTCCGCTTTCAACCCCCTTACCAGGTCATCTTATCGCACCCCTGCGTCATTCCCAGTGACCCCAATGTCCTTGCTTTCCTATCAGCAAACATTGCCCTCTCTCCAGTATCTCTTAGTGCAAAGCAGACCTGATAGAAAAAGGAGCAAAGAGCTTAGCTAAGCCTGCCTGAGGAATGTCCCCCAGGCTGCCAGGGAGCCAGGCAGCTCAGGCTGTGGCTCACAGGCTCCCTCCTGGCAGGCCAGGCTCTTGAGGAACCCCCAGCTGCCACCCCGCAGCTGTGGACAGGTGTGGCCAGGCAGGTTGTCTCCAAAAGAGGAGCCCGCGTTCCCTGGACTGGCTCCAGGAGACAGGTGCTTCTGGCAGTCCACGGCAAGCCAGTAGAGCTAGAATAGCAATCCCTTCCAGAGACAGAGCCTGTGTGGATCAAGACCCCAGGCCCTCGACCGGCTGCTGGCAGGGATCCCACAACTGCTTCCCAACACTCCCCCGGGGATACCCTGGAAGTACAGCAAACTTTCTGTCCCCCAACCTGGAGGTCATTAAGAGTAGTACTGAGCTAGGTGAAGCCTGCTGAGTCCATTTCAGTGGTGCCACGCCATCTGCCCTCTGTTTGTGACCAGAGAGCCCTTGCAAATGGATGACAGTGTGCTAACCGTGTTTTAATAAACAGTTATTAAGGATGAAAGCATTCCACTCCACCCGTAACAACTCCCAGACCCTGCTTCATGGGCAGAGGCTGCAAGTTAAAGCCACCCCGTCTGGCCATCATCCAGCCAGCCTCGGTGATGTTTCGGCAGGAAATTTCGAAGTGGCCAAACACGAAGTTGCTTTTTATATCCATCTTTTTCATGGCAATCTGATGTGCCCATTATCCCTAAACACTTGCAGATTTAGGCAGATTTGCCTTTTCCAGGCTTCTGTGAGTAATCGTAGCAGCTCTCTGCCCCACTCCTGAGCTACGTTTGCCAGAGCCTCTGTCGCTGGAGCTGAGAGGTCCTACTCTTCCTCACGCTCCTCCTCTGGCAGGGACAGGACTGCTGTGGGTTCCCTGCCACCATCCCATCTGCAGAGGGACGGGAAGGGAGTGAGATACAGCTGGACCGGCCTGCCCGTCCCATTCCTGGGAGAGCATGGCGGGACCCCAAGCCGGAGTGGCCCTCGTGGCCTGAGTCATGAGCTCAGATGGTTTTCATTTGTATTCTTGCACACTCATCCTTACACAGCGCACTAATGGGCTTGGGACGGACCTTTGGCAGACTGTGGTAGCATCTGTCATCTCTGCTTCACCAAGATTCCATCTCAGAGCCTGGCGTCTGGGCAGGCGGGTCCTCCTCACCCTGTTCACTCCTGTTGGCTGGGTGGGTTACTGGTGGTTCTGCACAGTTCTGCCTGCTGATAGGTGAAGCGTGGCTGTTTCCAGTCTTCTGCTTTCGGGTCCATCTGCACAAGCCACACTATATTCCCCAGTAGTACACAACAGGTTTGAGTATCTACAGGAAAACAACCACACCACACTAATAGTCATCTGCCCGAGTCCCAGGACACAGGGTGCGAGTTGACACTGAGGGCAGTGAGCCTTTTAGATGTCCCAAGTGGTCAGTGGACACATCCTGGCAGTACCATCCATGGACCAGGGAGGGCTAGGAGAAGAGGTACAGGTCCAAATGAAGAGGCAGTCAGACGTGCTCAGCCTCCACTGGCACAGCTCCCACGGGCAAGGCTTGCCTGCCCTGCCCTGTGCATCTACCCGCTCTCCACTGCCACAATCTAGGACGGGGCTTCTCTGTTCCAATCCAACTGCTGTGGAGGGTAAATGACAGCCTCTCGAGTCTGACTCTATCGCCTCTGGGCTGTGGGGCTCAGACACATTAATTTGAGTTGCAGAGTGCTCCACCAGGCTCCTGCCAACTTCGCTTGCTTGAGCTTTACTTGCTTTCTTGCTTTATTAGGCTCAGCTGTTTCATGAGTTATTTGTTTTGTTTTGTTGTTTTGTCTTGTTTTGTTTTGTTTTTTTTCCTCCTATGTATGGAATTCTTTCTGTTCTCATATACACTTCTGGGCCTCTGTTTGTTCTTCCTGCTGTTCTGTGTTTCTGGAATGCCCCCCCCCCCTTTTAAAATCTAATTAACTACTGTTTATCCTGTGGATTCTAAATGCCACATCCTATTTCAATCCCTGCGTTCTTTGCTTTCACAATACCCAGGCACCCTTATCACAACAGCTAACTTTGTTGTGATTGGCTATTTAACAGCAGCCTTGCCTGCTACCAGCCTGTGAAGCCAGGGAGAGTAACTCTGAGTGCCACTGTATTCCCGTGCCCAGCACAGTGTCTGGGTACACAATGAGTGTTGGCAGAAAGAAAGACTGAAAATATTCATGGGTCTTTGTTTTCCAGCTATATAGGAAGAACTTGGCTGGAGGTAGTGCCCTGAAACATCCTTTCAATGGTTTTCATTCCCCTTCCTTTCTTCCTGAGTGTACTTCCTACCTTGCAGGAGCTCCCAAATAGCTATTCAGGTCCTTTTCCATGCATATATAGCAGAATTATGCTAAGGTTTATTCCTGCAGATAGATTGGTCATCAGCCCACCGGAACGTTGCTTGGGGATCAGGGTACGCCATGTAGTCCATTCGAATGTAACCCACTGTTGAGATATGACATAATTCAGGATCATTGTTGATTGGAGGCCATACAATTTTATTTTATAATGCCTCACCTCAAAAGTAACTTTCTCATCTTGGATAACAAGAGTAACTTTTTCATCTTGGATAATTCTGTATCTATTTCATAGGTCGATGAAAGGTCTACTTACATGTTTGAGCCAAGTCTACCAAGTGTGGAATGGCTGCTGAACACTGGGGACATGCCCTCTTCAAAGTTTGGGAATGGGGGACACCACTTTGAAACATGGAAGGAAAACATAATTAATAGTCTGTTGGCTTAGTCAACTCAGTTGCAGGTCTGATTGTACATCAGTTTCAAGGAAACTTGCACTACTGGAGTTAGGTGAGCTCTTTCTGTCTCTTTCACTCTAGACCAACCTAGAACAAGACCCGCTATGACTGCTTCCTTCCCCTGGACATTGTTGCCATTCCTTCTTCCCAAAGCAAATTCCTCCACGTCTGCAGGAAGTCCCACCTCAATCCTGCATCCTACCTCCCATCTCTCTACCTCTGTGGTTTTCTCCATCAATCACCTTCTCAGTCTTTGGCCTCTCTCTTTCTATTCTATCTGGATGGAAAGAATGAGAAAAGAATGAGAAAATCTCCATAATCTTACAAAATAAATCTTAACATATTCACACTGGATGTGGTGGTACATGCCTATGATCCCAGCACTCTGCGAGGCTGAGTCAGAAGGATTGCAAGTCTGAGCCCAAGCTAGGCAATTTAGCCTCTTTAGCCCTTTGACACAAGTCCTTGTGTCAAATAAAAATAAAAACAAAGGGCTATGGATGTAGCTCAGTGTGAGACCCTGGATTCAGTCTCTAACACCACCAAAAATAAATAAACAAACTAATTTAAAAATAAAAAGAAAGCAAGAAAAGAAAATATACACCACAATAAAATCATTCTCCTTTTCTCACTTTTATTATCATTAGTAGTATAGTCAACAACTTCATCACTTGTTACTGTGGACAGAAGTATGCAACCCCCCAATTCCTACAGTGAAGCCTTAAACCCCAATATGACTACAAAGATAGGACTTTTAGAGGGTAATTAAGGTTAAATGAGGTCATAAAGGTGGTATGAATTTGGTAGGGTTGGTAGTCTTTTAGGAATAAGGACAGTTTCTCTCTTTCTCTGCTCGTCCGCCCACTCTTCGAGTGTTTAGAAGGAAGATCATGTGAAGACACAGAAAGAAGGCAGCCATTTGCCAGCCATGCAAAGAACCTCCATCATAAACTGGACCCTGTCATAACTTGGACCTTCCTGCCTCTGTATCTGTGACAAAATAAATTTCTGTTATGTGAACCCTCCATCCTGTGATATTTATCATGGCAACCCAAGTTAAGACCCTTCTCAGCTCATTCAGGCCTAATTTTTTTGTCGACCATTCCACAAGGGCAGCACCTTCCCATGGCATCAATGACCTGATAATTGTCCAAGGCCATGACCTGTTTCTGGCCTCTTCTCCCTTGACCCAGGTGGTGGTAAGTACCCACGACCAAACACTTGAGGTGCTCAAGTTGGGCAGGATGGTGCAGGCCTGTAATCCCAGCACTCAGGAGGTTGAGGTGGGACGATAGCCATGAGTTTGAGACCAGCCCGGGCTCCGTAGTGAGTTCAAAGACAGCCTGAACTACTTAGTGAGACCTTGTTTCAAAAAGCAAAAAACAAAAAATTTGATGTTCTCTCTGCTACTTCTATTTCTTACCTGAGCATTGTTCTTTCTCCTTAAGTAACTCTTCCCCACCCAACTTCCTCCCCAATCATAAATGCCGGTGCTTTATCAGGTTTTGGTCCAATTATTTTGCACATTTACTGTAGGGTGAATCTCTCAACTCTTATTCTGTCTCATTCCATTTGTGGATGGCTCCAAGCTCCATGTTTTAAAACCAAGTATTTCTCCCGAGACACATCCTGGTTCCTTCGCACCTATACTTATTACACCTCAGATTTTATACTTCACTGTTTATCTTTTTCTATGAACTGATCGATTCTCCCATATTCCCCGCCCAACTGATAGTTGCATCCGTCATCTATTCTCTCAATTTAGAAAATCTGTGAGTACAACCAACTCTCTTTTTTTCCTTCCCTTTTACATCTTATGAATTTCCAGATGCTGTCATTTCACCTTGAAGTGGTCCCCACGCTTCCTTTTTAATATTTGCTGCTTAGAATGCCTGACTTCAAACTTACATTCTTTCTTATTTTCATTACAGGAAAAGTCTCCTAAACAGAAGCATACATCAGTCTGTTATCCCGACTGAAGTTAGGATTTGCATTCTAAAAAATAATACAGTTACTTCCCTCCACTCAAATTTCAACTAACTGCACAGTGCGTAGATCAGTATTTCCTAACATACATTACTTGGACTATTCATTATAATTTGGGGGGGATGTTAGTGGGTGTTTTGTAAGCAAAGAGGAGACTAAATGTTGGAAAATTAAATCTATATTGGAATTAGTAGGTGCATGATATTTAAATTTTTATTGAAGAACTTCCTAAAACCCGTTAACATACACTCTGACACTCTAAAACTAGATTGTTTAGGTCCACAGTCTTTTTCCAAAAATCCCTAGGACTGGATGTATTTGAGATTCAGAGTTTTTAAGATGTTTAGAAAGTGAAACATATACCAACCACTACATAATACTTCCCAACAATCAAACACATTGCTATTTTTGAACAAAATATATGACCATTCACATTACATGAAATAAATTAAGACTACAAAGAGTCTTATACTAGTTCATATATGTTTTACAACCTGATAAATTACAAAAATTACTTTGTTTTCTAGGCCGTTTGGATTTGGGAATTGTAGATAAGGCATGGTGAACTAGTAGTATATTGAATTTCTCAAACGTATTTGTCTGTGGGAACTTTCCTCCTAAGAAAACATCTCAAGGGTTCTGCACCAATAGTATACATTTTGAGGAATGTGGACAGGTGGGTAACTTCTGCCCCATCCATTTAAATGTTATTTTTCTCTAAAGGAATTAATGTTCACCACTTGATATTTCTGGTTGCTCTATCTATTGACTGTCTAACCATCAAATGCAAGTTCAAATGTCATTTCATACTTCTATATAACTATTACCATCAGATTGCATTTAAATTGTCTCTTTACTTCTATATCAAGCATTTGTCCAGAGTCTTTCTTTTCCCATTACTGAATCCCTATTGCTTAGAAGACACACCTGGTTAATAGTAAATATTCAAAAAATTCTCAATGAATGAATGAAAACTAAGTAATAAGCTTATGTTCGTTTTGAAGTGTTACTGTTAAGTCTAATAATGGAAAGGAACTACCATTAGGAGCAGACAAAATGATCCTCCTACTCCCAGGCAAGCCGCCTCTACTGGCCGAAGTGCAAGCTGAGCTGGAAAGTATAACTAGAATGGGAAATAGTGGAAGAAGATGAAGAAGTTGTAGCCTCATGAAAAACTGTAGCAATGGGAGCTACGCTTTGTCGGATTGACACTACTTGATACGTGTATTGTAAATTCGACAAGAAATTACAATTGACCAGAATCCTAGAGGAAATCTGATGCCCAAATCCCGTGAACTGAAGGGAAGAGAAAGAAAATCCAAACAGAGCAAGGGATAGCTCGGAATAGGTGCTTTGGGTCTGTCATCTTGATTCCAAGGTTAACTAGAGCAGCTTGAAGAATATGTCTCTGAACAGCTCCCCTTGGCTGGCATGAATGCCTCAAGCAGAAATGCAGGTGGGACCATTTACAGCCAGTGACATTGGGGTACAAACGCTCATCCCCTTCTCTGCAAGGCAGGACATCTGTGTGATACTGTTCAACTTCTGAGCTCCCCACGGGCCAAGTTAATGTGAATCTTCTACTGAGACCACATTGTTACTGTCCTGTCCTTCCCTCCCTTCCTCATAGCCTTCTTCTGAATGAAACACTTGTTCAAGAATTATCTTTGTCTTGGCCTCCAGGGAAACTCATCTGGAACACTCGTTTGTGTTGCTTTCCACGGGACTTTTCCTCTTTAGCATGCATGATCTACTTGGTCTGCTATAGCATATATCTCATTTTGGGCTACAAAGTAAATTGATTGGCTTTAATAATTTCACATTTTTTTCCCTGTGGCCCAAAGAATGACAGTTTTTGTAAGTCATCCTTTGCCTTAAATGTCTTCTTAGAGTAAGCATCTTTTTCATTAAACAATTCTTGGAATGCTATTTGTCAATATCTACGGGATTGAAGGTTGAATGGCATACGGTATGGAGATTTCTCATTACTTAGATAGATGAGAGAGAAATCTGCCCTTTAGCCAAGCACCTGAGATCTTGGTGCTTTCAATATCCTCAAATTTTTGTCTCTAAATGGCTTGGGTGTAGATACATGATGATTTGGGTTGCTCGTTTGGAACATGTGGCCTGGTGACATTTGCAAGCCTGCTATCTTCCTATTCTTTAGTTCCTATTCATAACCAGGACTCTAAACAGGAGCTTGTAACTTATTTAAACTGAAGCAGATGGTGGTATCAAAAGCTAATTCTTGGAATACAAGGACTCTTCTTCACTGCCCAAGTACGAGTTTAGATTCCCTGCGGCAGTTTATCTTCTCGACGGTGCCAGGTCTATGGTGTCTTTTTAGATCATCGTTGTCCTCTTCTTCCGCAGCCTTGGTTTTCATCAGAGACTCAAGCTTTTTATTTCTAACAAAGTCATGCTTTCTGCTCTAGGGGAGGACACGCAACACTCATGGGAATATAAATTGGCAGCACCTTTTTGGAGGGAACTTTGATAATATCAAAATGTTTCATGTGCCACCCTTCGATTTAACAATACTATTCCTAGAAACCTTTCCTAAGGAGACACATATGTAATGACATATACACAAGAAGCTGTTATCATAAGAATTGCTATAGTTTGGCTGTGGAATGTCCCCCTGCAGCCCATGTGCTAAAGGCTTGGTATCCAGCAATGTTGTTACAGTTTGGATCTGGTGTATCCCCAGCCTTGGATGTAAAAGAGTTAGTCCTAAGGCAACAATATTCAGAGGTGGAGCCTTAGGGAAGTGATTTGATCATAAGACTCTGACCCCATCAATGGATTAATCTATTCATGGATTCATAGTTGCATAGATTATTGGAGGTGGTGGAAACTATAGGAGGTGGGACTTTCTATGGAGTGGATGCTTGGAGGCATGCACGTCCTTGGGGATTGTATCTTGCCCTTGGTCCTGTGTGTGTGTGTGTGTGTGTGTGTGTGTGTGTGTGTGTGTGTGTCTCCCACTCTCTCTTTCTCTATCTCCCCCATTCACTCTGTCTGCTTTCTGTCTGTTGTGAAGGAAGTAGCTTTCCTCTGCCATGCATTGTTCTGCAGTGGTGTTTCTGCCTTGCCACAGGTCAAAAAGCAATGGAGCCAAGTCACCATGAACTATAACCTCTGAAACCATGAGCCAAAATAAATAATTTCTCTTTTCTTTCTCTTTGGTATTTTTTTCACAGTGACAGAAGCTGATTATCCCAATGGCACTATTGGGAAGTGGCAGAACATCTAAGAGGTGGGGCCTACTGGGAGGTACTAGGTTATAGGGGTATGACCTCAAAGGGGATTGAGGGACCCTGGACATTTACTCTCCCTGTGTTTTGCTTGCTGACCATGTGGGGAGAAGTTTGCTCTGGCATATACTCCCCACCATTGCCAATGGTGCAGCATCTACACCATTGGCCTGAAAGTAATGGTTCTGCCCAATTTTGGACAGGATCTTTAAAATCCATGAAGTAAACAAACCTCTTCTTAAGTGAATTTTCCTTGGTGTTATGTTACAGTGATGGAACTCTGACTAACACAGTCATCTTTATAATTGTGGAAGGTAGAGGAAATCTAGTTGCCCATCAGTAGGAAACTAGTTAAATAATGTTAAAAATCTCACATAACAGATTACTAGATGACTCTTCAAGAAGATTTTGTGTATGTGTATCTGTCTGTACACTGTCTTAAAAAATCTTTTTGGCATATTGTTGAAAAAAACAGCTTGTAAAACAGCATGTATATTTTGATCCCATTTATGTGTAAATTATATACATATATGGTCTCACATATATATCCATATATTATAGAGCAAGTTTTGGAAGGATGTCCATCAAATCATTGACAGTAGCTGACTTAGTAATTAGTTTGAGGATTTTAATTTTTTCTTTTCTATATTTGTTAATTTTCTAAAAACTTTCATATTTTACCTTCATAAGAAAAGTTCCTTTAAGGTCAACTTACATAGTGCTTCTAAGTTAGCCTGATAACTGGAAAGCAAGGGATTTATTCATATATATAATATATATAATATATATTCATATATATTATATATATACTTATATATATACTAGTATATATATACTATATATATATAATATATATATAGTATATATATAATATATATGAATATATATGACATATATGAATATATATTATATATATGAATATATATGACTAAATATATATAACATATTTTATACATATATATATTTTTTCATTCTACTCAGAGGGACTTTTTGAGAGCTCCTTAATGAGTCCTAAAAAAAATTCTTTGAGATCAGTGTTATTATCTCTAGAGAGAAGAGTGGGCAAACTATTATTTGGGTCCAAAAGATCCCAAAGTTTATCTTGTTCTGTTTCTGATGCTGAGGAGGCGGGCCCTGGAAAATACATCCCTGGATCAAATGTTCGACTGAGTAGTGGATGTCCAGCCTGCGTTTTGACAGTCTTGGCATCTGGTATCTTTTTTCCCTCAGATTTTAACGAGAGAATCCTGCCCAGGGATTCTCTGGGGATTCTATTTATTGTTTTAATTTAGGATTGGCCACATATAGATCAAACTGGTCATTTTTCTAATTTTGGATTTGACCTCTTGGCACCCCTGGATGTCCTGGAGTAGATGAACTATCCACACAAACTGCACAACTTTCTACCCAGCACTATCAGTATCCCCCTATCATATAAGCACACCCACAAATTTATCACATACCTGTCACTGCCCCCATCACCAGTCACAAGCCATGTCCCCAGTCTTTCTATGGCTCTTCCTTCTGCCTCTTATCCCCACCCCCAACACCACCGTGGGCTTGATGGGGAAGAGAGGAGATGCTGGCCTCCCCTCTGCACGGTTCCTCTGCCCGCCTGCCACACAAATACATCCCAAAGTCCAGCCCAGAGTTTGCTGCTTTGTGATTGTGTTTACAAACAAGTTATGTTTCAGAGTAACTCGAGGCGCATGGAAAGTGGAGAGACCTAAACAGTCCTGCATCCCTGTGTGGGGCTCTACTGAGGTCAGGATTTTTCTCCCCTTTAGATTATTAAGTGAAGCATTTGGAGTCCCTGTCGCTATATGAAGGAAGTGGTATCTGTGCCTTGAAGTCACCAGCAGCTCCTCTTCTTTGCAGAGACTTTCTGACGTCCTTATGGAACCGAAACAAAGGAACCACTGAGGACTACAGCGTAAGTGAAAAATCACTCCAAGATAGAGTACTATGTTGTAAGTTCCTTGTAACTCTGCCAAATAGGTCCGAAGTCTCACTTATTTGACACAGCATAGCAGCTAGCACTCATAAATGAGGACAAATGGCCAGAATTCCGGGGTCACTCTGAGGCACGTGTCATACCTCTGGTATGTGGGTAGGCTTCAAACTATTTTTCTTGAAATCTCTTCCTGCTTACCTCCTGCACATTCTCAAATACCGAAGTGCTGAACTAATTATTTCACTTGGGAATCTACTCTATGTTCATTACTTCTAAAAAGTTGTCTGGAACCGAAAAGCAAAGGACACGTAATGTGGAGGGACTTTTCAGAAAACACTTCCTAATGACTTCATCACTTGTTAAGTTACAACTCAAGAGTGTTTCAAGATCATGGGAAATCACATTATCAAAATACAACCAGATGATGTTACATTTATTTTGCATATCATGTATGCAGTTTTCATGTCAAGACCTGAACATAATACGCATTGAGCTTTTAAATAACATTGGACTAACAGTCTCTGATATGGCTCCTCCCTGTATTTCATGGTGACAGGGTGGAATATCCAGGCAAATCTACAGACTGAAAACTAAGATTGGCTAAGAATTTAAGGCCAGAGAGAAAGCGTATTTCTTTTGTCTACGAGGTTGAAGGAACTGAATGAAGAAAAACGTAAGGGAGTATCCACGGAGTTCCTTTTATTCACCACCCTATTTCCCGGGGCCCAGGCTTATTCTGAGCCAGCCATGAGGGCAACTCCAGGGAGCTCCTCCTTGGGGTAGCACTTTCTTTCTACCTCTAAATCTTTCACTTTTCTACTACAGTTTATTCATATATAAAAAAATAATCTGATAGCCCCGAGATTTCCAGAAAACATAGGAACAAAAATCACGTGACTATATTAACTTTAGGAAAAATGGTTACAGGGCCCAAAAATGTAGAATGAAAACTATTATTCTACTGTGTTGAGTGTAATTTAGAAATGACAATAAACATTTAAAATATCACATTGTCAGATACATTCTGGTTCCTTGTGTTCTCACACAGGGCCCTCGGCCTTTGAAAACCCATTAAGAGAGACTGATTGTTGTAACTCATAAATCTGAATAAACATCACACTGCCATAGCCATTTTCCCTCTGTGTGATCACACTGAACTATTTACAGCAGTCTGTTATGTACAGTCACCCTTCCTTATCTGCAGTTTCACGGTCCGTGGTTTTAGCTATTCACTGTCAACTGCAGTCCAAAATCATTTAATAGAAATCACTAGAAATAAACAATTCAGCAGTTTTAAATTGTGTGCTTTTCGGAGTGGGGTGATGAAATTTTGAGCCGTCCCCCCTCACCCCCTTTTGCAAAGTATCCACACTGAATACACTGCCCGTGCATCACTCCATACGTGCCTTAGTTTTCAAATTGCCTGTCCTGGTCTCACAGTGTTAGCCTTATTTTACTTAATAACAACTCCATACACAAAACTAGTGGCACCAGTGCTTTTTTTAATAATATATTGTTATCATTTTTCCATTTTATTATTATTTATAAACTCTTAATGTGCCTAATTTATAATTAAACTTTATCATAGGAACAGGTATATATAGACATGGATATGATATAGATATAGATATATAGAGAGATATAGATATATAGATACAGATGAATTCCAGTACACTCTGTGCTTTTAGGCATCCACTACAGGTCCTCAGATGTATCCTTCTCAGAGAAAAGGGAACTACTGCATTGAACTACCATGGAAAAAAATCTGAAAGTTTCCAAAACTTGTATATTTGCAGATGATGCCTCTGTAGATAATGCGATAAAGCTAAATTTTAAAAACACAAATTTGAATATTCTAAACTAACAAAATCTGAACACTTTTTTAAAAGGAGGAAAAAGTTCTTAGAATCTGTTGTTCTAGGAGAAAATTAAAATTCGAACTGTAATTTTAGTATATTTTTACAAAAAGACAATGCTTGGCACATGGCAAGTATCAAATGAATAGTGACTTAATTGATGAATGATGATTATTTAGAAACATAATGAAAATAAAGACCTTGTCTAGCCTCACAGTGGGCTCAAATGTATAGCTTTATGAATGCTTACTAAAACCTGAAAGAATGAAAATAAATGAACTAAGCATTCAGCCCCAGAAGTTGGAGAAATGACAAGAAATGAAATAAACAAAGAAAAGGAATATAATAGTAAAAACAAAAGTCAATTGCATATGTGGACCAAAGGGAAGGAAAGAAAATGACAAGTCTCTAGTAATTTTAATTTTAGAAATACAGAATAAAAATATGAGCGATAAATCTGGAACTGATATAAGCCATACAAGGAAAAGATGATGCTTGTAAAAATACTGAGAATGGTACATTATCTAAATTTACTTGCAAACTGAGAAGTATGTCGGAAAGGACAATTTTATTTTATTTTATTTTATTTTATTTTATTTTATTTTGGTGCTGGGGATCAAACTCAGGGCCTTGCACTTGCTAGGAAAAATCCCCAGGCCCAGAAAGGACAATTTTTCAAAAAGCGCTAGTGGAGAAAATTGACTCAAATAACTACGAAACCAGAATATATGGAATAACCACTGGAAAAAAAAAAGAAAATACAAGTTATCAAAAATTATTTTCACAAAAGACTCTTTTGGTTGAGCAAAAGACTTGTTGCTCAAGCTTCTAATTAACTCCTAGAAGAAATAAAAGACCGGTGAGTTCTACAACACATCTAAGTTTATGAAGAAAATAATACCATATTAGAATAACAACTGATGTTGAGAAAAATTAGAATAAAGAAAAATTAAGTTGGATCTGACATAATGTCACATGCCAAAATAAATTCGTTGAGAACTAATGGTTAAAATTTAACCATTAAAGATAAATTTTGAGGAAACCATGAGAAAATAATTGAGTAATTGTAGAATGAGCAAGAGATTTCTAAAGTGAAAATTTTGGGAGGAAACAATAAAGAGCGATCATTTCACCAAAAATCATTAAATCTTTTTTATTTCTCTTTATTATGTTAAAATTGTTGAGTAAGATACAACTCAGAAAACTGGGCAAATGTAATGAACAAGTGTGAGAATAGTTTAGTAAAGATGGTTTTTAAAAAATGTATAAACTTATTTATAGGAAAGAAAAGCAAAATAAAAAATAAAAAGTCATATTTGATTTATCACATTATTAATGATTAATGTTCTAATGGGAAGAAGCACAAGAGAGGGGAGGGGGAAGGGAAGGAAAGGAAAAGAGATTCAAAAAAAAGAGAGGCTGGAAGGAAAGAAAGAAAACAAAGCTTTTGTAAATGGGGAGGGAAGAGGAGTCGAAAAGAATAAAGAGGAATGGGGAAAAAAGAATTAACATATTATATACAGGTACAGATTGCCTGTGATAAATGATATCAATATGTATAGCAAATATGTATTAATAAAACTTTTAAAAATAAATAAAAATAGTTATAGTAAATATTCATCAGAATTCTAGTAAATTAAAGCATTATTTTATATTGGTATAATCAACAGAACTTATAACTGTATAATGGGATTATGTTTATTTTATTCCACATACATTTCTGTTTTAGATTTTATGTTTTATAGAAATATACATAGAGAGAAATAGACAAAAGTCTGTATGCGTATATGTATGTAAAGAACTTACACTATTTATGATAGCATCAAAAACAATAAAATACTTAGGAACAAAATTAGCCAAGGAGGTGAAAGATTTGTAAGCTGAGAACAATGAATCATTGATGAAAGAAATTGAAGAAGGTAGAAATCAATAGAAAGACTCTGTCTTCATGGATCGGAAGAGTTAATATTGTTTAAAATGTCTGTATTCTCCCACTTGATAGATAGATAGATATAGATAGATAGATGATAGATAGGTAGGTAGATGATAGATGATAGATAGATGAATAGGTAGATAGATGATAGGTAGATAGATAGATGATAGGTAGATAGATAGATCTAATGCAATCTCTATCAAACTTCTCATAACATTTTTCACAGAAATAGAACAACAATTCCAAAATTCACGTGGATTATAAAAGATTGAAAAACCAAAGCGATCTTGGGAAAGAAAGAAAAAGACAACTTGCGTCTTCACAGGCACTAATTTCCAACTCTATAGTTATAATTATCAAAATGCTATGGTACCGGCATTGAAAAGAGACACACAGACCAATGGAATACAATTGAGAACCCACAAGCAAACCAACACACATACGATGAATTACTATTTGCCACGGGTCCTATGGACACATAAGAAAGAACACGTAGCATCCTCAGTCAATGGTGCCGGAAAAACTGGATATCCATGTGCAAATGTCTGAAATAGTACCCTTCTCTTATATCACTCACAAAAGTAATTCAAAATAGGTTATGTATTTTAAAATCTAAGTCCTCAAACTGTAACACTCTCAGAAGAAAATATAGCAGAAAATTTTGACAGTGGTTTTGGCAATTTTTTTAATATGACATAAAACGTAGAAGTAAAAAAACCAGAAATAAATAGATGGACTAAGTCAAACTAGAAACCCTCTACAGAGCAAAGGAAACAACAAAATGAAAAGACAACCTATAGAGTGGGAAAAAATATCTTCAAACCACAGATCTGATAAGGGGTTAATATCCAGAATATAAAAGGAACTCATGAAACTCAGTCACAAAACAAAAGAAAACAAAAGAAGGATTGGAATAAGCATTTCCCCAAAGAAGACATATAAAAAATGGCCAGCAGACACCTGGAAAGGTGCTTGACTTCACTTATCATCGGGAGGAAAATGAAAATTAAAACCACAGTGAGATACCATCTCCCATCCATTAGAATGCCTTTTATTGAAGAGGCAAGAAATAACAAATGTTAGTAGGGCATGGAGGAAGGCAACCCTTGCGCTCTGTTGGTGGGAATGTAAATTACAGAAAAAATACGGAAGCTTTTTTAAAAAACTTAAAAAATGAACTATCATGCAATCCAGCAATCCAGCAATCCTGCTTCTGGGTAAAAATATAAAAGAAACAAAATTAGCATTCCCAAGTGCGTGGTGGCATTGTTCACAACCACCAAAGCATGAAAACCATCCAAGTGTCCACAGGTGGAAGAAGGCTAAGGAAATTGTGATATAGAGAGGTAGATAATCGATAGATAGATAGATAGGTGTATATATACATATATATATATTTGTGATATAAAGAAGTTGTGATATATAAGTGGGACATTATCCAGCCATAAAAAGAAGGAAATCTTTACATTGCAACAACATGGGTAAACTTTGAGGGTATTACACTAAGTGAAGTAAGTCAGAGACAAATACTGTATGACCTCACTTACATGTGGAATCTGAGAAATGTCAAAATCAGAGAAACAGAGAATGGAATTAGAATAGTGAGTTCCATGGGAAGGGGAAATGGGAACATGTTGATCAAAGAGCACAAACTTTTAGCTATAAGAGGAAAAACTTCTGGGAATCTAACATACATCGTGATGAATACATATAGTAAATAAATAGTAAGCTTATATACAGCTGTGTGTGTCTGTTGGGGAAATTGATTCTGACTTAGCAGAATAACAGTAGTAAGCAGGCAAATTCTAGAATACCATGCTCACATGGTGACTTTAAAGAACTGATTAGTTGAAGTTTAGAAATTATTGAATAAGCAGCAAAATACCTGTTTGAGTACTGAACAAAATATTCTGAAATTTTCTATAGATGGATTCTTTCTGTCGTCACAATTCATAGCTGTAAGTGTCAAAATTGCAGAAACACAAGGATAGAATGTTCTGGTGCCCCACTGGACTGGTTAAATTAACTTTACTAGATAGGCAAGAGACGCTTATGTATCCTTAATACATGTTCATTTACCTGTTTCACAAGAACCTGAGAGAGAAGATTATAATTATTTCCTTTTTTAGTTACCTAATTTCTTATGCATCTCTAGCTTTTGATCAAGCTTCATAAAAGAATCCTAACAAATGTACTGCATACATATATATGTAACATTTTATATACTATATAGCATATGAAATGGATTTTTAGGTTTAACATATACATATAAAGGCATATTAAATACATATATATGTTTTTATGCAGCGATGTGTATCTCCGCACACACTTCTATACAAATCCAAGCATTAATTACAGACTTTTACTCTTTTTTGGACACTTTAGGTGTGTCTGTCTAATGCGCAGGAAAATTTGTCTCCAGCTGGTGTTGGCTCAGTGCATATTACGGCACCTGTACGGTTCTCAATGGCTGTAGTTAGACATCATGAACAAAAACATTCCATATTGAGTCACACGCTTAAAAAACAAGCTGAATCCCTGCCGAAATGTTGTGCCACTTGTAATTACAAAGTGCCAACTGTACTTGGTTTCTGTGCATTCTCACTGCCGGGCTCCACGTTGTGCTGTGCGGCACATTCTAGTGTTGTGTTCCAAATTCCTCGTTCCGATTTGGAGCTCCAAGTTACGAATCCTGGATATGTTGCATGCACAATAAATGTGCATTTTATTAACTCGCATTTTTCTGGTGCGCTTTGGCTAAAAGAGCAAGCTAATTTATGTGAAATCAGATCATTTAGCGCAGCATAATTAGTAGCTACCTCTCTCTCTCTCTCTCTCTCTCTCTCTCTCTCTCTCTCTCTCTCTCTCTCTCTCTCTCTCTCTCTCTCTCTCTCTCTGTCTCTGGGGTAACTTTTCCATTGGGACTCAAGTAAATTCCATCTCCTTTTCTCTTCCTATATGGAACTCTAGGATCAAAGTTTGAAAATGGCTCTGTATTCCCAGTTGAAGAGGATCCTGTTATGGACATGAATAAACTCTAGTTTTTACTTTGTATTCCAGCCAGATTATATCTCACTTATTGCCGTCATTTTCTGCACAGAATGTATATATTTGTTTTATTGGAACCTACCCATCAGCCACACTACATTCCCTCAAACAATGCAGTGAAGCTTACAAGGAAAAGTTCTTTGCTGATGATGCCAATAATGGACCAGAGAAGTCTTGACAGCCATGCTTAAAGTGCCCAGGTGTGTCTTCTAAAAGAAAGGCAACTCACTTAAATTGAATCCTCCTATTCGGGGCTATTGTTGGTTAGTTACCTTAGCACCCTAAGAAGCAGCATACAACTTTCTTCTCTTTTTCCCATTCCTTCTGTCATTCTCTTCCCCCTTTCCCTCTCCTTTTCTTCTTCCTCTGGGGGAAGCGATAAGATACTTCCATCTTGATTATTCAAATGGCAAAGTGATCATAAAATAAGGTAATTTCAGACAGCAAAATACCTAAGAAGTTACTGGGTTCTATCTTTTACCCTACAAAGGAATACAGTCACTCCTACTAAATAGAATTCCTGCTAAACCACAGCTGCTACCCCAAAACTGGTTCCAATTTGGGCTTATCTTGGAGGCTTATTAAAAATTCCCATGGCCTATCTTGGGAGGTCGAAAGCTGTGCCTAACTTTGCATTTGGCAGAGGCAGGTTCACCCTCATTTGAACATAGGTGAGCTTCAAATGGGATTCATGGTTTCAACCCAAATGGGGAACATGACACAGGTAACCCAAGGTCCTGAAAGGTCACACCACAGGCAAAAAAGGTGAGGATGGGACATGAGATAAACAGGACATCTTTTGAGGCCTCAAGAGAACTTCATATGATAGCTACATGTGCATTTACCCCCCTTTCTTTTGTATAGGATCAGTTTATATTTAGGGATGCATAAGAGATGAGTCCTTTCCCCTAACCTCTTTAGCAGTAATTCAGCCCTTGTCATGATGGTAAAATCCTTGGATGAATGCTTAAAAAGGAAACCTTCTATCTTCCAACTTCAGTGTAAAATACAGCAAGCTTTGCAGCCAGGCCAGGCAAAGTTGTTTTCTTCAGCACCAACTAAGTTAAAGTGAAAATGTAATTATTGTGACTTCCAGATCTTTCTATTTCTACTGCAATCTGCTTTTCTTATTGGCTTCCTTTCATACTTTATGGTACTGCTGGTGTTTTGATGGACTCCTCTTGGCTACATAAGATCTTTGGGGAAGGAAGAGGTATGGTCAATTAAAGACTGGATAATAAAGGGCCAGGGGAATATAACTAGCTGAAATAATCGATTGTTTATACTGTCTCTAAGCCACATGGCATTTGTAGTATGTACTTTGAACAATCATATTTATCCTATAATTTTTAAAATAATACAAACAGGAGTAAAATATTTTAAAAATATTCAAGAAACATTAGTCAACTGATAGCAACATTTTAAATGCAATGACTTCCTTATAAATCCTTCCACGATCAGTGAATAAAATTACAGTTAACCAATATCCAAGCGTGATATGCTGGTGTATTTACCTAGCTGGACTACTTGGCAGTCAGCACCAAGTTCCAAATGCGTTAAGGTTCATTATACTATGTAGGCAAACCGAGATTTAAAATTATTATGCAAAGTATATGATTTCCCTTCAGTTGTGGAAATCCATATGTTCTCTTCCACTGTCTCAAAAGGCTGTCTTCACATCATTAACTGAACGGTGTTAACAGTAACTTTCTGTAAAGTGTTAGAGCCAAGAAGTATCTATTCCTGTATTCGTGGCTTTTCAGTGCACCTGTGGTCAGGAGACTAAGCATAGTAACAGGACAAGATTTGGAGAATTGAACTTTTTTGATCTTGGGAAGAGTGATACAGTGGACAGAACCTCTGTCTACAAGTCCCGTGTTCTACAGTCATACAATGGGAGTGTTTTATAATCAACTCCTGGGAGAGAGTGGAGCCAGAATCCTTGACTTGCAGGTTTGTTTGCCAATTTTCCTGTGTAAATATTCCCAGTGAGGCTAATCTGGAGCCACTACTGTGGCATCGGGGAATATGGAGTTGGGAAAATGGGCTCACAGTGGACTCACGAGCTTGCTCCACCCACCACTCACATGTTAGCTTCTCCTCTTTGTAGTCACCTGAGAAATCCTAAGTTGCACCTTCTTTGACATTTGGGTTTCATGGGGCTAAAATGAAGATAATCATATCTGTGTCTTGTTTTATTTTATGTTTTTTTGGTAAGGGCAAGATGAGGTAATAACTGTGAAATCACTTTATAAGTTCTTAGGTGAAGTTTCGTAGGATTTGGCATGCCACCTAAATAAGGTTGTTTTTTTTTTTCGTGGTTAATAGTGGGATGTAAGTACCAAACATTGGCTAAACATTTGTCCATTTATTCTGTAATGTAACTCAACCCCATGATTCTCCTTTCCCCACAGAGGGATGCATATTTGAAAAAAATTATTTTAAGAAATGTTCTGTAAACACGTATCTCTCGTGAACCGCGTGTATATACCCTTAGAACACCCACATTTGTTTCTGCCTAGAGATATTTATTCACTCTTTTTCTTACCCATACTCTAAGAAGTTTTACATGTGATGTAAACGTTTCATCCATCTTCTAGCTTTACATTTCCCAATCATTTGTGGCAGAATATTCTGCCTTCTCATAGACACAGCCCACCATTCCTAATTATTAGGATTCCTGGGGCATTGAGTTTGTAGCAAAAAATCAGATACTGTGTTCACACGTGTTCTCCATGATGCTAAAGACATCCACTCTGTCATTATACTTGGAACCACCTTGGAAGATGAGATGTCGCTGTTACCGTGACAGGGAATTTCCCCTCAGGACATCATCATCTTCCAGTTTCTAAAAGTTGTCTGGACTTTATTAACTTATTTTGCAATTATTAAAGAATCAAGGCATTTTAGAATTAGGATATATTTGAATGACTTTTTTTCTTGCTGGCATTTTAATGCTCTAAATAGGAAAGATCTGCACTGGTGAGGTGAGCATATGACCAGCAGAGCTTGAGTGTCTTGTAAGACATCTTCCTCGGTGGATTTTATCTAAGACTAGCTTTTCTATCACGAACTCTTCTGTCTCAGAAAGTGAATTTTTAAAGACACAGAGAGCAGGTGTGTTTTTCAAATCAGATGCACTCTGACCAACTCCCAGGCTGGTATGTATCCCTAAATGCCAATATGTTAACATGCTCTGACAACTCCAATGTTGCTGGGACCTGAGAACTCAAATTGACATGACCAGTCTATTATTTTCATCATGCTATTAGATGCTTAGGGGAAAAATACTATCATCAGGAGGATAAAGGATGTTTAGAAATCCCCAAACGAGGGCAAGAGGTATTGGTATTGTGTTTCCTTGTTGATCGTCTTAGGCTGTGATTTCTTTGTAACTTTCTCTCCAACAGAGTTGAGTTCCATATAGAAATTGGAGGCTATGGGGTAGATATTTCTCCTCTCAAGTCTCTTGCAGTGAACTCTAAAAATGTGTGCCTCTCTGGCTCATGTTTTGGCACTTTCATACACATGCTAGACCCCTCTGCTTTCCTTAGAAAATCATTTCCGTTTGTCAAGTACTGAAAGTCTTTCTTTCCATTAGGGTAACTTTCCATTAGAGTGCACACGCCTGGTCTGTGCAACCTGTGTGGATTTTATAGCTGGACCAAAGAATAAACTTATTTCCCTTATTTAAATTTTCCTTCATAGTCACCATAAAGGCTATTACTATAAAATAAACAATCCCCAAACTTATTGGCTTTACACGGCGATCCTTTATCCTTACTCACATGAGGCTGCACGTCAAGCTCAGGATGTAGCTGGCCCTCCTCCTTGCTGTAGACTGGGTTCTGGTCATATCTGCTGCTGGGGATCAGGCTGGGACCACACTGCCAGGAAGCTCTTCTTGTGCCAATAGCAGAGACACAAGAGGACAAGGCAAAACTCACAAGCACTTTTCAGTAGCACATGTGTTAAAGTCCCAGGACCCAAGTCAAGTTATGTATCAATTCCCAAAATCAAGGTTCAACAAAGTGTCTTGTACCCACCATAAGGAAAAGCACATCCTGCAGTGAAACTGGGATGTATATTACAATCACATTCAAAAATACTAATCTAACCTACCTACCACCGTGGCTTTCCTATACAGTACAAAATTCCAACAGTTACAGCTACCATTGTAAACCTGCACCTTGCTTTGTCTAACTAGATTATAATACCCCTTAAGGCAAATACTGTATATAACGAAGCATACACACACATACACACAAATATTGACCATATAAAGAATTTAAACATCAGAACAAAACTAAATGTTGTACTTGACATTTGAAAAAATAATTTAATGCACCTAAGTCAAAGTCCATACATTCCTTGTGATGAATGTGTGCTTGACCTGGCGTTGGTGCCTAACAAACGTCACTCTGCCACCCTGTACCATGGATAATCCTAGGAGAATGTCTTGTGCATACAAGCTGTTAATAACTATTGTCTCATTAGCTATAGCATCTCCATTTTATGTAGTCACTTGCTAGCATCTGGAGCAATTTCAGGGCCATAGGGCGTATTAGCTTTTAACTATACAAACCAAATGCTTTTCTAATTTTAAAACATCGTATCATTGTCCCATCCATTTTGAATTATACAGAGCAATTGTTCTCAGTTCTACTGTCTGCAGATGACTGGTCTTGCAACACATCGTGTGGATCACCTCCTCCGTCTGCTTCCATTCACCCTGGCAAGAAAAATCCAGCCAGAATTAATGGGCAACCAGGCCCCATTCTCATTGGGAGCATCTGTTTCTTATTAAATATCATAAGTAATGTATTAATTCTTGCCAGTGACAAAATTAAAGACACTGTCATACGAAAAGCATTACCAGTACAAAAGACCAGTCAGCGGAGCACCTGGAAGACTGGTTTGCTCAGACAGTCCCCGAGGGTGTCATTAATCTGGGGACGCAAGATGTCAGGTTTCTTCTGTTAGCTTACTGAACAAGACAAAGTCAGAGCCTGTCCGAACTGCAGAGCCCACTCTTCCTTAGTTGATTTGTGTGGTTGGGCTACAATAAAGACGGATGGATTAGTAGTTGGTGGGATGACCACACAAACCCCATGGCAGATCACAGCAGATCTCATACAGTGTGCACACTGGGAAGGACATGAGAGAAGTCCAGAGCCTATTCAGCCATTTGCAAGAACCGACTAAAGTCCCGAAAAGTGAAGTGACAACTTCAGGGTCACCCAGGGAACTGATGGCAAAGTTAAGCCAAGAATCCATACCCTGTAAAGCCCAATCAGTGTCCTCTGTACTATGCCTCTGAAATGTGAAATGTTTCCCTTTAATAGTTTGCCCAATCAGACTGAACAGCCCATAATGCGTACATACTATTGCAGGGAGCTTGAAGCTTTTGCAAAGCATGTGCCTTTCCTAACGCTTGGATACCGGAAAGATATTAGCATATTTTTCCATAGTAAGAACGGCTAGTATCCTTTTAGTTCTTGCTACATGTCATGTAGTTTCTCATTTAATCTCCAACAACTACTTTACTTTTTAAATACCATTTTATAGATGATGAAAACATGTTCTGAGAGATTATTTTCCCAAATTACATAGCAAGTAAGTGCTACATCCAGGAAATAAACTAGCTGAAATGGGCTCCTATGTCTTCATCCCTGAGTTGCATTATCTTCAGTCACATTGCATTCTGGCTGTGTTTAGGCTTTTATGTTGGTGAGCTTGTCAATTTCTGCCTGTTTGGTTTGCCTTCGTTGTACATGAAATATATTCATGCAAGTTAATTAATTACAAACATCGATTTGACTGTTCCCTCAGCCATGCTCCAAACGATTGCATTTTCTTTTTGTGTGTTTAATATTCCTTGGTTTATCACCAGCCTAGGACGTGCTTACAGTCTAGGAGATTTCATGAGGTCTTCTTGACGGGTGGGTGCCTTGATAATGATGTCTGGGACGATTCTTCTCTGATGGCCTGAAATTATCCATTGCTCTCCCCAAACATAGAGCTTTGACTACACTGTCATGTTATATCCAGGAAAGTAATGGAAACACATGAACTTTGTGTATGAAGGCAAGTGCTACAGTCTAATTATAATCTCCTGACCCCAATTTGGGCACCCAAGCTTTGGCCAAAATGCAGACTATGGCGAGCTTTTCTGGCTTACATATTTCAATGAATGTGGTAGACTGATACGGTCAACTTGAGCAGGAACACCCAGCTGAACTGAGTTATCGTGCTTCTGAGCGTAGAAAAGCCACCTGACGATTCTTGCTGACACAGTGTGAAGGAGAACAGGAGCAGAAGATGGGATTCAGCTCTTTCCCAGGAGCAACTCTGTTGTACCTTGTTTCCCTGAAGTGAACTTGACTGTTCTCGTCCCAGAAGGAGCTCAGGGCCTTCCTATCATGCAGGACGGCTGCTGTTCACTTCGGGGGAGCTCTGGTCTTCATCTCGGCTGCAGCGCTGTATCCTTGTTTCAGTAGAGATTCTTCAGGCTTTTGGTGCAGACACAGATGTACATGGGACACATCTGTGGCCTCCCAGCCCTTGATTGGCTCTTTCGGGTTTCTGGTGCATAGATAGACGTTCTGCACTCTTCCTAAATTTGGCTCGTATGTGTGAATGTTGTAACTTGTGATTGTCCTGTATTAAATCTGCTCTCTTGCAAACCATTGACTCTAGAAAAGTAATTAATGCAGTGGATTACGGTTTTACAAGTAGCTCCTAAATTCTTTCTCACTTTCCATAAGTATTTGTCATACAGCCAGTGGGTATAAAGGACAGAAGATTCATCGCCTATTTCATTCAGCTATGGAGTATCTGCTCAGATCTGCGGATACCAAGCAGGCATCAGATGATCCTATTCAGTTTTGTTTTCTATCAGTCAACACTTAGTCTTTTTAATTTTACTACTTCTAATAGATGTGTATCGGTATCTTATAGTTTCCATTGGATTTTCTTTATGGCTAATGATGTCTGAACAGTTTTCAGGTGGTACAGTATCTACCTGGTGAGATGTTTGTTCAAGACTCTTGACCATTGTTAATTGGTTGGTTCTTTCTTTCTTTGTAGTTTCAGCTCAAAAATATACATTAGCTAAAAGTTCTTTTGAAAATATTGAATTTAGAAGTGTTTTCCTCCAGTCTGTAATTTGTTTCCCCCTTTTCTCAAAAATGTCTATCAAATAGTAAAAGTATTCGTTTCTTTAAAGTTCAACTTGTCTTTTTGTTGTTGCTGTTGTTGTCGTCTTTAATGGAACACACTTCTGGTGTTATGTTTGAGAACTGCTTGCTTAACTTTCCCCCTTGGTTTTGATCAGTTTAAAACCCTCGAAAATCCTGTTACTGAGAGAAGAGTGTTGAATTCTCAAACAGTTTCTGTGGAATCATCTATTCATTTCAATTCTCTTGGTTACTATTTTGAAGTTCTTTGTTTTGAAGCTGTGTTGTTATGGGCATACTCATTTTTAAAAGAATTTTATTCTAGTGGTACATTTTAGATATCCATAACGATAACACTCATCATAGGGAATTTGTACTTGTACATGCTGTATCTTGCTGCTGCTTTATTTTCCTGTTCCCCTCTCCCTTCAACCCTTCTTCCCCTTCTTATTTACAAAAACTTCGTTTCCATTTTTTCCCTTCTTTTCTCTGTTTTTTTTTTCTTGGCCTTCCCTTCCTTGTTCCCTCCCCCTCCCTTGTTCCCCTTTCCATTTGAATAATTTGTTATGTGTAGTTGGTGAATTGAGCTTTTTGTCCTTTTGCGAAATTCCTCTTTTCTCTTTGACATTTTTCTTTCTTTTGAAGTTAACTCTGTCTCATATGATATAGCTACTGTTACTTTTATTATGTTTGGTACAGTGTATGGTAACTTTTTTCATCTTTTTACATTTAGCCAGTCTATATTATTGAATTTTAAATGTTTTTCTTATAAAGAACTTCTTTTTATTTATTCTACTTCTTCAATCACTCTGTTTTCATTGATATATTTAGGACATTTACATTTGACATTGCAATTATTGTTATATTTGAATTCAATTCAGCCATTTTGTTTTCCATTTATTTGCTTTTTTATTTCTGTATTTCCCATTTCTTGTCTCTTTCAGGTTAACTGAATAATTTTGTTTTTTAGTTTAACTTGTTTTTTCTATTGTGTTTTGATTATATACTTTTTTGTATATGAATTTTATTGACTGTTCTAAAAATTACAATATACATACTTCACTTTCCACAGCCTGTTTAGATGGAAATATCTTCTATCAATATTTTACTGCTTCAAGTAACATATAGAAAGTATGCAGTGGTGATGTTCAATTCACTCTCCTTATGTCATTACTGCCGTATATTATATCTGTTATACATTGATAACCTTGTCAACAATGGTACTTTTTAAAAGCCTCGGACATTTTTTTAAAAACTGAAATGGATAAAAATAGCCTATTCTAATTAGCATGATATTTAACATTTTCTTATTCTTGATGTTTCAAGCTTTTCCGCAGTTCTTTAACCAGACATGACAGGAATGAATGTTTTTAGTTTTCCTCCATCACAGGATATCCTAGTAGAGTCTGTACCTGACTCTCATTTCTGAAGGACACCTTCACTGGCTACAGATCGGGGATAACAGTTCTCTTCTTGCAACACCTGAAACATGGAACGTTTTCTTCTGGTGTTCATAAGAAAATTATAGTCATTAGAAAGCGCTGCTGTCCTTTAGGTAGTATCATTTTCTCTCTGGCAACTTTCAAGGTGTTTTTTTTGTCTTTAGTGTTTACCACCTTTAGTATACTGTGTCTTGACTGAGTTTACCCTTCCCAGCATTCACATAGTTTCTGTTGTATGCAACATTCTATCTTTGCCAAATTTCAGGGGTTTTTAGTCACTCCTGCTTCGATATTTTTCATTCTTCGGTCTCTTCCCCTTCCTTATGGATGACACGAATATTGTATCTTTCAGTGTTGACTCACAAGTCTGTGAAGCTTGTACATTTGTTTTTTTTTTTTTGTTTTGCTCTTTTTCTCTGTTATTCAGATTGTATAAAATTTCTGTTGATCTATCTTTCAGTTTACTCATTCTTTCTTCATATACCTCCTCTCTGCAGTTGAACCAATCTGGTCAGTTTTTAAGTTTCATTTGTTGTGTTTTCCAGCTCTAAATGTTTTCATATGCTTCAGCGAATCCTCTTTTCTTTGTAAGATTTTAATTTTTCCATTCATTTTAAGGTTTACATTTGCTTTCTGGAGTATTTGTATAATAGCTGTTTTAAAGTCTTTAATAGGTAATATCTGTACCATTGCAACTTCAGCATCTGTTGATTTTATTTTCCCACATAAGTTGACATTTTCCTGGTTACTTATATACTGAGAAGCTTCGTTTTGTGTACTGAATATTTAGAAAATTATGAAACCGCATGTCTTGTTAATATCATATGGAAAATGTAGGTTCAGGCAGCCAGCTCCAAGAGACATTCTGTGGACTGTGGTTCCAAATTCATTTCAATTGTCAAAGCCTTTGCAGTATTATGTGTCTGTCCTTTTTTGTGTGCCACCCAGCTTGAAATTTGGGATACGGCTTATGGTGTATCTGTTGGTTCTGTTTTCAAAATCTTTGATACACTGGATTAGATCAGTTCTGTGTATGTGCACCCCAGGTGGTGAGCCAACGAGTCCATAAATATTTTTATGGTGTTGGTTTCCTTAGTTCTTTCCTTTCTGTAATCTCCTTAATATTTTTGATTACCTGCGGCTCCTCTTTCTGGTCCAACAGCCAGAAAACTAGGGCTTTAGTTACCCAGTTCTGCTATGCACCTTTGCAACTGTGCCCACATCTGGGGTCAAGTAGGAAGGGAACAAAGAAAGAGGAAAAGCAAGGAGAGTTTCCACCACACTCTGAGAACCACAGCTCCACAGAATGGAGAGGAAGGGGCCTCAACCTACAGAACCCTATTGCTGCAAGCTGCTGTCACCTCCACAAGAGTGCATGCTGTCTAGTGTACAGGAGAAAAAAGAAAGGAGAGGGAGGAGGTGAGGATGAAGGAGAGGGAGAAGGAAAAGGGAAGGAAAAGGGACAGGGTGGAAGGCTGGGGGCTATTCCAACTTCCCTTGCTCTCCCCCTAAGCCAGAAGTAGAGGCTTCTCCTGGCTGTCTGTCTGTGTCCTTGGGCACTGAGTTAATTTCTGCTGCATTGATTGGATTACATTCAAGCCAGTGGATACTGACAATCAAATAAAGGCTGTAAGCTCCTCCTTGCTTTGGTGGTATTTTAAATTAGGGCCCTCATCTCAATTTGTTTACTGTTATGTACTTAGAGGGGTCTCAAATTACATCCTGCCCAGAGAGATGACAGGATGGAGTATGTTCTCTTCTTCTTACCTGAGACTGAAAATCCCCCAGGTCTATTTTAATGAATTTGCTTGTCAGGTTTGAGTATTAAACTCATGTTTGTTACTGTCATCCTTTTAAAGACCATCTCCATCATGATTAAATGGGGACCTTAGAAAGTGGACCCCATACCAGCTCTATCCTAGATGCTAATAGGGGAGGCAGAATAAGCCAACTGCACCCCCCCACACACACTTCTCTGTGTCTTGCGGCCAGCGACACTAGAATGGGAAGGGACTGTTGGAGGCCCTGCTTTCCCCAGGCTGTTCCTGGAGCAGCCCAGGAGCTGGTCCCACTTCTCTAAATCTCTCCTTGCTCGTGCTGCCCAATATACCCCAATAACTTGCCAATTTCACTCTACTTTGTAAGAGCTGGTTTCCCCTTTTTGCCACCAAAGACCCTAAGAAATACTTAAGCTAAGGGAAAAGACAAGTTCATATGTGAATCACTGCAGATGCCAAATAAATAATGTGACTCAGAAACTATAATAATGAAATTTGCAAGAAAATTGAAAATAGTAAATATAATCTGGATATTAAAAATAAATTAGAATGCACTTAAAGATATACCTATTATATTTTTCTTATACTTACACAAATTTTCAAAAGTACACACACACAGAGAAAGGAAAGGAGAGAATGAACTCTATGTAGTTACCATGTAGGTTCGGCATTTAGCACCATTTTGCAATAAAGAAAGATTTCTGGGGTTGGGGAGTTAGCTCAAGTGGTAGAGGATTTGCCTAGCAAGTGCAAAGCCCTGAATTTGATCCCTAGCACACACACAAAAAAAAATCAAAACCTAAAACAAAAAACAAAAAAAAAAAGATTTTTAAGTCTTGGAGTTTGAAATTCAAATTTTTTAGGAGTCAGTGAGCAACAAAGTAAAATTGACACGTGTGTGGGAATGAACAGGGAATGAATAACGGCAGTGAATGCAAAATAAGATTATGGCAATGGAATATTACTCAGCTGTAAAGAAAAATGAAATCATGTTATTTACAGAAAAATAGATGGAACTAGAAACCATGACGTTGAGTGAAATGAGCCAGGCTTTGAGAGTTAAATATTGCATATTTCCTCTTCTAAAAATACATAAATGAATAAATAACTGATTAATTGAGATAAAGGATAGAGCATAGGAAACCAGAAGGTACATTTCTGGAGTTGGGGAAGGGGATACACCAGAAGGGGGAGGAAAAGAAGAAAGGGCAAGAGGTTGAATTTGATTATGGCATGTTAAATGCATGTGCCAAATTCCCAAAACAAACTCCATCATCATGTAATATTATCATCACTGAAAAAATAGTAATAAAAAATGAAAGAAAAATCTGGAAAATAAGGTTCATGCATTCAATGCCTACATTCTATGTAAAGTGTATGTAGTAGCAAAGAAATTTTTTTTCAGTGTGTATTAAAAAAAAAAACACCAAAGAGGGTGAGCCCATATTTGCTGAACCCCACACACTGAAAGGAAGATAGGAGAACCAAAACGAGATAAAAATCACTACTTACAGAAAGATGATGTGGTGGAGAAAGGAGACAGATACTTTGTTTTGAAAGTTTTAGTGTCCTAAGGAGAAATTTCAGAGATTAATTTAGAAGTCCCTCAGATTTCCCACCAGTATTCAGTTATACACTTTGGTTAACTGTCTTCACTCCTGCTTAGAATTTACGTGCTGTTTTAACATTGTGCTGCCTTCCCTAAAGGCCTATGGGAATTACTGGACTCCGTGCATTTGATGAGAAAGGCTCATTTTAAGTGTCATTTCCACCAGGTATCTGGTAGCTAGAGAGCCACTTTGAGACAGAAAAAGATCGAGTTCACCTTGACTATTTCATGACCTTGTCTGTCTTTCTCAAAGGCATAATTAAGTGGACCTAAACTCTTTCTCCGAGAGAGAATGTCTGTGGAGGAGTTGGGGCTCAGGGCACAAGATCCATCATTTTAGCCCATTATCAATATAATTCTTGTATTTTTATATCTACCATTTAGTCAGGGTCCTTGGACCAAAGTAATAATCCGAATATTTGAAGAATGTGAAGACAAATATGAATGAAAACACCTCTCTATATAAAGGTACACCTAGAGAACATTGTTACAGGCTGAATTGTGTCCCCCAACAATTCAGGTATTAAAGTCCTAAACCCTGGAAAGTGATTCTATTCGGAGCCAGGATCAGTAAAGATATAATGAAGATAAAATGGAGTTTTAGAATGGCCCTAATCCAATATGACTGGTGTCGACATAAGAAATTTTGACATAGATATATACACAGGGAAAGAGACTGTGGAAGAAGCCAACCCTGCTGACATGACTCCAGACTTCCAGCCCCTAGAACTCTGAGAAAATAAATCCCTGTTGTGTAAGTCACAAACTCTGTGGTAGTTTGTTATGGCAGCCCTAGAAAGCTAACATATACATGATTTTTAATATTTCTATTGAAAAAGTGAGATTAACATTTGAGTAGCGGTATTAGGGAAATATGTAATTTAACCAAACAAGAATGTCTGTGTGTTGCAGCTTACTGTATACACACTGAAACAAGTGACCAGGGATGACAAGTGTGGGCCTAGATTAACAATTTTATCTGTTTTCATCTACTGCGATAACATTCTGGCCAAATAAACAGATATGGTCAAACCCAATTAAGTATATTCAATATTTGGATTTGAATATTTGGATTAAAAAATTAATGTATAAAAACCCATCATCTTATGAGGCACTGTTGACACAAAAAATACCTTTTTGACAAACATGGCTTGTCTGCCAAAGTGCTGTCGTATATTTTAAAACATGAGCCTACAACTGTCTTATATACAGTGAATTAGTCCAGAGAAAGCTTGCATTACAGTCCTTTGCTAGGAAAACAAATTTTTACTTTTAAATCTTATTTAATGGAGGTCTTTTACCTTCTTTATCAAAAAAAGAAAATTTTAAGTCTCTTAACACTAATCACAAAAAGTGTATTATTGCAAAGTGTACGTGTATGTGTACGTAGCAACTGTGGATGAGAAGCATTAATAATTATTTACTATAGGTCAAAAATATAAGAACTGATATCATTTGAATAGTTTAAAACTGAGAGGAGAGTGTGTAGATGGAAAAATCAATTGAGATGAAGATGGAAAGTCTAAGCAGCAACCCCTCCACCACTCCAAAATATGGCACGCGCTTCTGAAAAGAGCTTCTTGTTTGTGGATGCACGGTCCCTGTCAGGGACACTAACTCTGTGTCCATGAAAATGCTAATGAGATTCACGAGGAAGTCTAACAGATGGCTTCACCCCATGTTGCCACCTTAGGTCTCACTTGTGCAACTGTAGACATTTTCCAGTTGCACAAAAGAAACAGCAAATGAAAATATACTTTGTAAAACGTGAAGTGCAATGTAAATATTTAATTACTGCTGTTTAAAAAAAAAACAACTTTAAAGAATGCTGCGCTGTGGGGTATGATGGGGTAGTTCCAAGACTCTTAATCTCTGGAAGGCAGAAGTTGCGAATTTCCGAGGGAGCAACTGGCGCCCTTTCCTGAAGTATCAGAATCGAGGTCTTCTTCTAGTGTCCCCTTGGTGCTCTTTTGAACCGAGAAACCATGCCTTGTACAAAATAAATACAGGGACCATGCAAATCCAAGCGGAGCAAAAGTATGGTCTCTTGTCTCCCAATGCCGGTTTTGTGCTAGGAAAAGTGGATCTTGAAAGTAAAGCCCGGATTCACCCCAGAACTGTCTTGTGTTGTTCTTGCTGTGAGGAAAGTTTGCAGCAGGAACCGTCGGGGGGTAAGCAGCCTCCCTCAGGCGTTCGGTGGTGTTCTTGTAATGTTTCCGTGAGCCCCGATTCTTCTTCCATTTACCATGTTTCTGTGTGGTTCCATGGCCAGACTGTGGCATTTAGAATAAGGAGACTCCACCAGCCCTGTATTCTATTTCATTAATACAGCTATCTGTCTTCACCGTCTCTAGACCTCAGCAGGGACACACCTGCTGGTATCCCCAGCACTGTAGGGATCTCCATTCTCCTTCCCTCCCCGAGAAGACCCTGCCTGCAGCAGAGGCCTCAAGCCATCACCTCAGCCTCCTCTTCCCCTTTCAGGGCTTGGATTAGGGGTACACAGAAAAAAGGAGGAACACAACCCCACGGCAGAGCCAACAAGAAAACCTTCAGGGTGAACAGGATGAGGGAAAATGAAATATTCTCCATGTGTATAGTTCTTGTATTGCGATTCGATTAAACTTAGAAAAAGGAAAAGATTATCGATCCATGGGTGAAGATTTAACACTGAACTTTGGAGACGGATTTAAAAGAAGGAAAGAAATGGAATAGAGCCAAGAATAATGTGACAGCTCTAACCCTGCTGGTAATCAACCCTCCAGAGTCATTAAGAAAGACAGGAGTGGGAGGTGAAACATCTGGAGAAATGTGAACAGATAACGAATCGGGTGGGTTTTATAAAAGCTAAAAGCGATCTGTAGGAAGTGAAGTTATAAAAAATTGTGAGGCAATAACCCCGAGGGCGTATGGGGGTGAAAGGGGGAGGTTCTGCCTCCTTCCCGGGCAGTTCTTCCAAAGGGATCCGCAAACGATGTTTCTAATTCTCACTACAGTATTTATGAAGTAATCAAACTCAGGGGCTCGAAAGACCCTCTTCAGAGTCTGCATAGCAGGTCACTTTGCACCTTGGCCTTCTTCGCCCAGCTGGGGGCGCTCAGCCCGGGCACTGCGGACCGGGATGTTGGGGGAGCAGGTAAAGACGGGTGCAACGGAGACAGACGGCACAGGCTTTGGCACCATGCAGACTTCGATTCAAACGACACTGCTGTCACTTATTAATTATGGGACCTAAAGAAAGCTATTTCTCCTCTAGGAGTCTCATTTCCCTCCTTTGACAGGTTTGGATAATTATGCCCACTTTGCATATATTTATAAGGATTAAATGACATAGTAGACCTGACGCAGTGTCTTGTGCATGGCAGATGATGGCGATGTGTTGGTTCTCAAATCTTCTTTTCATTTGTTCCCTGCACAATCATTCATTCAGGGAAAACTCTGTATTCTGTGCAAGGCTCTAAGGTACGAAAGTGAAAGAGACAAGCCCTGTCCCGAATGAAGTCGTAATTTTGAAAAAAGGGCATAAATAGGTAAGTATAACAATGCGAGAAGTCTAAATGATGGAAGCGGCAAAGGGTGCTAGTAAGGAGTGGAGAGGAGGAGTGTGCAGCTCAGCAGAGGAAATTGGGAAGCCTCCCTGGAAGAGGTGGAACCCATGCTTGATCCTGCCGGGTTAAGCAGAAGAGGAGGCAAGCAGAATCTCCCCACAGATAGCAGGAGCCCAGATGGAGCTCAGCTCCCTCCGGCACCTCCCATCTCATGGGTGGCTGGAACCTAAGGTGTAAACAGACAGCGCTAAGAGAAGCGAGTCTGAGATCCTGGGCCTCTGTGCACGGCATGCCATGGAGCATGGGTTTTGGCCCTTGCTGGGAGCACTCAGGTAGGTCCCTCTGTTCTTCCCTCTATTGGCTTGAAGGATATATTCTGACTTAGAGCAATCAACTGTCAGGAATTCTAACATATATGAGCATCGAAAGGCATGTGTGTGAAGACCTGGACTGTAACCTGATGGTGCTACCTGGAATGATCTCTGTGGCTGTTCCCAGCGTGACTTGCCGGCTCTGACATCTTACAGCTAGGTGAATTTGGACATCGTCCTCACCCAGGGGGCCAGCATCTCAGGCAGCATGAACCCGGCCAGTCGGCCCTTGTGTGGACGCCAGTATTTCAGTGCAGAGCCCATGATGGTCTTGGGCAGCCCGACCAGTGACGGCAACAGGATGCCAGATCAAACAGCGCTGTGGGGCCTCTTCACACCTCGAGGGTTCCTGGAGGGAGCCCTGAGGAGGACAGCGTCACCCCTGGGCTTGGGCTGCTGCTTCTCCCACGGGACGATTTTCCACCCTCGTGGCACCTCTAACCCCATCTCTCGGCACAAACAAAGTCGCTGAGGCTGTCTGACAAGTCCTCAGACTCGGGCCCTGAAATGCTGTGGACTCACCTAGCTCTCACTTCTCTGCAGCATTTCCACAGCTCTCTTGTGGAGTCTGAGCCCTCGCCTTGAGAGGCGGCCTGGACTTGCCCAAGGTCACATTGCCTGTATCTCTCCTCCAGTCCCAAAGGATGCCTCTCAAGCCCAGCTACAAGCAGTCCCAAATCTTCACTCTCAATTAATTATTTCAAGAACCAAGCCTGTCAGTCTGACCCATGTTACCCCTGGTATTTGTGTGTATCGATGTACACTACAATTTCTCCATCACCAACCAATCACTCAGCACACAGTATTGACAAAATGTTTCTGTGGCTTTTGAAAACTGTGGTCTCCATGTACACATTAAAAGTAATAGAGTTTCCAGGTGTAGTGGTACAGGCTTGTAATCCCAGCACTCTGGGAGGCTGAGGCGGGAGGATTGCAAGTCCAAGCCCAGCCTGGGCAACTTAGTGATTTAGCAAGATCTTGTCTCAGATAAAAATTTTAAAAAGGGCTGGGGAGGTAGCACAGTGAGAAAGGCTCGGGTTCAACCCTCAGTACCAAAAAGAAAGGGTTTGATGTTGATAATTATTAAATTCTTCTTATTTTCTTACCATGGAAATTTATACTTCTCTAAACAAGGTCGAAAAATAGTATCTACACCTTAATATTCCAATGGTTTAATTCAGTTTAAATCACATTCTGGGTCTACAAGACATTATTCATATGTATTTTGTTATAGTGACAATGTACATTTCATCTTGTATTTGTCCTTAATGCCAAGTTAGTGAAGATGGCCATGTTTAAGAGTTTTCTAGCACTCTACAAAAGATGCTAGGAAAGTCTTTTTTTTTTTTAAATAAGTTCAATACAAATCCAATAGCATCAAATTTAGAAATGAAAGCAGAGGAATGAGAGGCGCCTGTGTCAAAAGCCACAGGACAAACCTCAAGCAACCAGCAGTTTATGTGATACCTGGTGGGTTTCTTCTCTGTGACTAGTCCAGTTGCCATCACTACATAGTGACCAGTAAGTGACACGAGGAGGACCCTGATAGAGAGGCCTCAGCAGGAAGCGCAATCAAGATCAGCCCTTCCATTGGGACATTTTATCCCGTGTGTGATTCATCCTAAAATCAAAACCATGATCATGTCTCAGGTATCCATAATGAAGAATCAATAGTCACAACAACTCGCTGTTGCCAAGGACTTGGCTGCGTTCTTTGCAAGCATTTCCCCCATTACCCCTCCTGACAGCAGCCCGTGGTGAGTACGGTTCCCTGCCGACTCCCTAAAGAAACTGAGGCTTCAGGAACTTATTATGCTGGACTTCACAGGTCAGCCACTTGTTCTGAAATTTTTAAAGTAAATTACAAATAAACGTCTTGTTTGGTTGTTTTAAACTATTATTCAAAAAGGAAAATGTGGTTCAGGTCTGGAGCTATGAACCTTGGTGACTTCATAGGTGCTAACAGGCTTTCTTCTAAAAAAAATCTCGCAGGGCCTCTATGTTTGAAATGCACTCACTGGCTGAACTTATGTATGTTCTAGTGCTAAACAAAACCCAAAAATATTCCTGGCTCTGAGCCGATGAGGCTCTTTTACCTTCCTCCTTTTGTTTTTAGTTTGTTTATTTTATTATTTTGCTTCAGTGTCTCACTAAGTTGCCGTGTTGTCCAGGCAGGGCTGGAATGTGTGGTTCTCCTGCCTCAGCCTCCCAGAGTACTGGGATTACAGGCATGTGCCACCACACTGGCTGCTCCTTCCACTCATAACTACTTGTGCTTAGAGACTTTTGGTCCCACTGGCCAAGCCCTGGAGAACAGGGTCTGCTGCCCCAGGTCCCACCATCAGTACCTGGTGGGTTGTGCAGTACTGCTGGGTACAGCTGCATGGACTGTCCGTGCACAGAAGCCTAGGAAGGATGGTGTGACCTTAAAAATGCCCGGCTGGTGCCAGCTGCCTGCCTGCTGGGGTGGGATCCAAGGATGCTTGTCACAGTGCAATTCCCGTAAGGTGCAATTCTGAATTCACCCACCTGGATGCAAATCCTATGCCTTCCTAGCTTGTCTGAGTCGTCAGACCCTTCCAGGCGACCCTGTCTTTGTATCATGGAACTAATAATAATAGCAGCGACAATAGCAATAATAATAATACCCTTTCCTAAGAGCTATAGTGAGACTTCAATAAAAATATTGAACACGAAGCTCACCCATCATGGCTGGACGTAGCATGCGTTTAATAAATATCAGCTACTTGGATAAATATTAAAGACCGGTTTTAAAAAGCATTCAGCAGAGCTCCTGGCTCATAGTAAGCATGACGTAAGGGTTAGTTTTGTTTCTCTGCTTGTCGTTAGGATTATTTTTTCTGCCTTCCCTGTCCTCCTCTGTGGCATCGGAGAGAAGGTAGAGTGATATAAACAGGGAAGTCTTTGAAGTCAGAAAAACCTGGGTCCAAATTCCAGCTCAGCCTCTCACTCTCTACCTGAGCTCGTTCTTGGTGAGTGCAGGAAAGAGGAGCACTTTCCAAGTCTCACCAGGGGAAACTGAGTCCTGACCAGCTGCCTAGAATCCCCCAGATATCTGTTCCTCGTGACGGGAACAGCCAAGTAGCCACATGGTTCTCCTGATGGAAAATATTCTTTCAGCCCTTTGTCTTGTCTTTGTAAGGACTCCTTAGGATGCACAGAATGGAAAATTCAATTCACACCAGTTTCAGGAAAAAATAATAAAATCCCTGGCTTGCACGCAGCATGCCCCAGGGCTAGCAGTGACTTCCGGTACTGCCAACTCGGGGTCTCACGGGAGTCACCAGCTCCAAGATTTCTCTCTCCATCTCTTAGTCCAGCTTCCTCGGGCTCAGCTGAGGTTTTGGAACAGACTCACCTGCATGACAGGTTGAGTGGTGAGACCCAGCCACGTCCCTGGAACCATGACTGGTACCTGATTTGGAAAAGGGTTTTATACAGATGTAACAAGGATCTTGAGGTGAAATTATCCTGGATCACCCTGGTGAAGCCAAAGTTCAATGACGATTTTTCTCATTAGAGCCAGAAGAGGCGAAGGCACCCATGGAAGAGGTGGCCTTGTGAAGATGGAGGCCGAGGCGGGAGCCAAGAGGGAAAGCAAGGAAGGGGCAAAGAAGGATTTTCCCTGAGAACCTCCAGAAGGAGAATGGCCTGGCTAGCACGTTCATTTCAGATTTCTGCCCTCCGGACCTGTGACAGAATAGACTTCTATTGTTCTGTGCCACAAAATTGGTGGGGTGTATATAATATATTTAATTGCAGCAGCCCCGAGCTTGCATGTTTGCAACTTTGAGCTGAAAGGAAGACAGAGTCCTAAGTGTTTCCACTGGAGGAGGAGAGGGAATTCTGTGCTCATGGCCACCCTCACAGGGTCACCCAGGTGTGAGTTCTATCCCTCAACCCCACTAAAGCCTTTCCCAGGCGGCGTGCACAGAGTGATGAAGAGCAGTCCACCACTCATGCCCGGGACTGCTGGCTGTGGAGGGAAAGATCTCGGGGAGAAAAGCAGCAAGTATTCACCACACTGCTGAGCATCCTCCCAGATGGAAGTCATACATGGCTGGTTTTACTTTCAGCATGGTCGTTATTACTGTAAATAGGCTATAAATACACTATGGGCATTTTGTGACTATTTGTTCTTTTCCAAACTTAGATGTCTGACATCCTTTTTGAACTTCAGAAATGCTTTTTTTTTTTTTTTCCGCCCTGCGTAACCTTTCTCCTGCCTACGTGTGCGACTCATCACTGATGGATAGTGGTTCTTCAGGCACATGTTTGTCCACAGTTCAGACGAAAGCATCCGGTCAGTGCTGGGACTTCTCTTAGCACCACTGAACTGTTTTCAGCTCAGATCTTTCCTGGGTAAGAGCAAGTTCAGTTATGTTCGTGCTGGGCACCGTGGCTGGACAGTTCTTCCATGTGTAAGACGGGCTCAGGGGGCTGCTGCTGGGAGGCTGGTGTGCAGATGGGCCATGGATGTGGCCAGCTTTCCCTGGGAAGTGTCACATGTCTCACATTGTGACCGGAACCAGGTTCCAGTGGGGTTAGAAATCCTGTGTGCAAGTAATTCTGAGACGTAACCTTCATGTAGTGCTCACTTCCCACTGACTCGTGGGAGGTGACACTCCCTATTTGTGTTCTGCTCTAGCACAACATAGTGTAATTTCTATGTCAGCCTTTGCCAAGTATTTGACAGAGTACTTGACAGAGGGCAAGTGTTTTGGGTGTTATTAATGTTAATATTATCATTAAAAGTTAATTTAAAATTCACAGAGATCTTGTAAGATAGAGATTGCCCCCATTTTGTGCATGAGAAAACCAAGTTTAACAGATATAAAGCACCATATTCAAAGATGAACAAATATCAGAGAAAAGACCAGCAAAGACTTGAATTCGGATCTGTAGGAACATTATGCCTCCAGAACTTTCCTGTCTTCCAGCTCTCCTTGGATTGCACATTCTGTAAATGCATCGCAAATTTCTTCACTAAAAAAATGATTTGGGGTGCCAATTTTTTTTTTAAATCTACACATACACTATTAAAACTAATTTTAAAAACTTCAGTAAGCTTTTGGGATATAGTATTACAAAAATCAGTAAGTCGCAGGCACCAATAATGTCCAATTAGAGATAGAAATAGGCTAGAATGTAAATGAGTACAACCACTGTGGAAATCAGTATGGAGATTCTGCAAAAGACTAAAAATAAAAATTCCATTTGACCCAGCTATTCCCCTTCTAGGCATCTCCCTGAAAGAATTAAAGTCATCATGTTACAGGGATACATGCATACCCACATTTATAGCAGCACAATTTATAACAGCTAAATCTTGGAAAAGATGAAAGGAAAAAGAAAATATGGTATTTATACACAATGGAGTATTACTCTGCCATAAAGAGAGATAAATTTGGGGCATTCATAGGTAAATGGATGCACCTTAAGACCATAATATTAAGTGAAATAATCAGACACACAAGTTTAAATATCCCATAATTTCTTAAATTAGAAAACCCAACACATATAAATAAAAAGCAAAATAAAAGATAGATAATATGAAGTAGGGAGCATTTTTTTCAAATGGATGGGGATGCGAGAGATGGCAGGAGAGGAGAGAGAAGGGAAGGAAAGGGAATGGAAAAAAATAATTCAAAAAGATGAAGCAGAGTTTTGGCAGTTGGGAAGAGGACCAAGAGTTGGAAGGAGCAGAGAGGGATGGGAGGGCAGGGGACAGAAAAAGAATTAAGATGTGTTATGTACATGTACCAACTCCTCATGATAAATGTAATCATTGTGTACTGCAAACATAGACTAATAAAAATAGTTATTCATAAAAGTTGTTATTTGCAAATAGCCATAAAATGTATAATGGGTGTAGGAAGTGAAGACTAACATGACTAAAGAATACTAACAAAGGATATGAAAGACCAGAAGGGAATCTGAGTTCACAAATTTAATTCTGTCCATGATTCTGGTTGCAGAATTCATTCCATGATTCTGCTTACAACCAATTCTGTGACCAGAATCATCATGGAAGAATTTAAGTTCATAAACCAAGGTACCACTCTATACATTTCTTCTAACATTTATATATGTATACTATATATATGTGCTCTCTCTCTCTATACATATATATGCTCTCTCTATATGTATAAATGCTCTCTATATACATACATATGAATATACGTATATACACCCTCTCTCGCTCTCTCTCTATATATATTTATATAAATTTCGTTATGCAATTGAAAGAAGAAACTAAATGAGTAGTATGCCATGTTTATAAATAGGAAAACTCAATGTCAAAAATTTATCTTTAAATTAAAGGACATTATAAAAAATATATTAAAGGACATTGTACTCAATTTTAAGCAAAATTATGGTAAGAGCTGACTAATTCAATTTCAATTTTATACCAAAGGACAAAAGTCTAAGAATAGCTAACATAATTAATATTAATAACAGAGGACACACTTTCCATTTAGAAATTAAGATTTTTATAAAGTTGCGTAGGAATAGACAAACAAAAGGAAAGCATTAAAAGCAAGGACATAGTCTTCTCTCCAAATAGAAACTTGGCTTTTAGGACATGGAGCACTACAAGTCCTCACAGGAAGAATGAAAGGTTTATCAAATGACACTTGGAAAATCAGCAGTCCGTATGGAAAAAAAAAATAGATTAGATCCCTACCTCCTATCACTCACAAGAACTAATTCTAAGTAGTTTAAATTTTTAATTAAGAATAGCAAATCTCTAAAATTTTAGAAAAAGGTCCAGGAGAACATCCTTATTACTTTGGTTTTCAGAAATACTTATTAAACAAGCATGAAAACACAAAACCATAGCAGTGATACCAATAAACTGATTACATTAGAAGTAGAAAAGTGCTGTATTAGAAAAGATACCGTATGCAGAGTTAAAGTAAATAGCACTAATAGGAGGAGTAAGCTGTGATTGGTCTCCATACTATTTAATGTTACTGAGAAAAAATGACAGCGGACATAAGCAGGCATTTTACAAAAGAGGAAATCCAAGTGTCTCCAAACATACAAAAAGATATTCTATGTCCCTAACATTCAGGGAACTCCAAAGTCCCACGGTCATGATATACCACCTCTCGCCCCTCTGCGGGCACGTATCTGTGAGTCTGGTGTTACCCAGAGTGGGTGAGGATGCGGGGAGATGTTCACAATGGCAGCCGGTGGAAATCTGTGTTGCTGTGGCCTTTTTGGTTGTCATCTGACATCGTCCAGCGAAGTCACAGATGTGCAGATGACAGCACTCGGCAACTCCAGTTCACAGGGAGCTCCAGTTCACATGCTCAGAGGACATGGCCAAAGACAGTCTCGCACAATGTAGTGTGTTACAGGAAAAATCAGCAATAAATATGTATGCATAGAGGCATGGGGAAAATACATTGTGATGTATTCACAAAGCTAATCCATAACATTTAAAAGGAAAAATGAAATCTCCTTTTGCCAATCTGGTTAAACCTTAAAAATAGTCATATGAATAAATAATTAGTTGTGAGGCATTTGTGCTGAGCATGCAGTTTTAAAAACCGTATAGTGCTGTACATTGTGTGTGAGTACAGACTATGCAATAAAATTGTGACACTATAGGAAAGAGCACATGCCAATTTCAGGCATGTTTAGCTTTTTCGGAGATGGGAATGTGGATGACTTGGGTATAAATAGGAGTACCTTAAAGAATTTTATCCCCTTTTAATAAAAGTTTAGAGTAAGATAAATAAAACACATGTGTGGTAGTGGCCAGAAAGCACACCTTCGAATAGATTCACAAGAAGAAAGACGATGTACCTAGCAAATTTTCCATTCTCAATGTCCCTTAGGGCAAAGTCAAGGTCCTCACACCATCCCACCCTTTAGTAACCAATATGACCATGACCTTTATATGAATTCCTTATTGTCTTCCCAGTCTGTATGATTTTTCTTTGTCAGTTTTGTCTTATTCCTTCTCAAGAGTTCTTGAAGAGCTTGTTTTTGTTTTTGTTTTGTTCTAAATCTACAACAAGGGAGCCTTTTACCCAGAAGTGTACAGTTTCTGGCCCTCTTCTATGGGCCAGACTGTAAGCCAAGTATCTAGAAAAGAATTCATCCATTTAAAATTCGCAACCATCTTATAAGATAGACATTACCCCCATCTACACATAAGAAAAGTAAAAGTTGGAGAAGTGAAGCCATATAAATCAGGGTCAGATGGTAACCAGAGGCAGCACTAGCCAGGCTTTGACCCTAGGCCTGTCTGACTGTTCCTTGGCTTCTGCAATCTCTGCCTGATGTTCCTATCTTACCACTGGATTTATAAACTATGCTCAAGACTAGCCAGGGGGTACTTATTATTTAAAACATTTGCAATGTGTTTTACAATCGTTTTTATTACTTATTCCTACTTTATAGCTGGTCTCAGTTTATAGCATGCTTTCTGCAATAACAGCTGTAAAGAAAAACAAACAAACATGAAAACCATCACTGTGGAAAGAGGCACCCCCGACATCCACGTGACCACCAGCCATATTGGAAAGTCCATTCCCAGGATGTGTGTCCTTCACACTCACGCCATGGGAAATGGAGGGAAAACCACAGTTGGTTTTCACTGCAGACAAAGCCTTTGCACTTTTTACCAAGTGTCAGAGCAACCAAATGACTTAGATCACTTTTGCTCCTTTTAATAAAGGACATTTTGTACTATAAAATATTTTAATGATTAATCTGGTCTTGCTTGCCATGGTGGAGGGCAGAGAAGGGGGGACAGAAAATCAAAATATCATTATCCAGAAACTTGCAATAATGATTCATTCTCATATTTGCTCTCTCCCCTTTCATCTTCTCTGTCCCCTTCTCCTTTCCCTCTCTTCCTCTCCCCTCCCTTTCCCTCCTTCTCCCTTCTTCTTCCCACCCCTCAACATTCCAGCTCTTTCTTCACAGAGGTAAACAGAAGGAGGACATGGAATCACCATGGAAGTGCCATCCAAAAATGGGGGCTGGAAAAACAATAGAAAGGTGCTTTCTACTTTGAGAAAACTGACACGGGTGGCAGATGCTCAGACCTTTCCCGCAGCCACATTTGGCTTCCCTGAGAGGAAACGTTCACAAGTTTTGCTTCCTCAAGGTAGAAGAAAGATGAGGGAGAAAAGCGAGAGAGATTCACTGTTTCTTCCAACACTGTGACCAGCTTTCTCACCTTAACCCACATCTTCATAGTTATTCACAATGACTGCCATATGAGAAATTCATTTGCTATGAGCTAAATGTAAGGAAATAGTCTCGTTTTTCAGGTAAGGTTAGGAAATTCATTTTCTAAAGTTGACATTACACAGACGCACGCAGAATATTTGATGTAATGCATTTGAAGAAGTGTTTCCTTCTTGAGGATGCTAATTTTACTAAACAGTATTAACAAGGATGTAAAATATTAATAAACCATGAACAAACAGACCATGTAAGTGACTTCCTGGGTGCTCCGGCTTCTACCATTCCTTGCCTCCTGGCCCCCAGACAGCAACCACCTCTATGAATCATGTCACCCCTCACTGGTTGACTCTCCTGTATCCTTCCACTTGCATAATCCAGAATAACCCCTGTCTAAAATCCTTAACTTAATTACATCTGCAAAGTCTTTTGCCAGATAAGGCAACATATTAACAGTTTCCAGGGATTAGGAAGCGGATATCTTTGGAGGAACATTAATCTGCCTACCATACTTGATTTATACCGAGTAAGAAAACTCTCTACACCTCCTCAAGGACACTTAAAAATAAGAAAAAATGACACAGTAATTATTACAGCAACGTCTAGTAAATCATGACTTTGAAACTGGAAGAGATTTTTTTCCCCTGTTCTCATTGTTCAGAAGATCTTGAGGTCTGGCAGGACTGTCTGGGTTTGCAAAATCCAGTGGCATCATATGAGATTTGGGCCCCAGACTTCCAGGTTCTGTCCAGTGTACCAGGAAGATGTGCACTCATTTGTAGAGTTCAACAAACGACCACTCATCTGTATCCCAGAAAAGGCAAAAGATCGATCAAGAGATCTTTGTGGATGACTCATCATTTCAATTTATTGTTCTGAAATGGAAAAACTATCCCTAAAATGTCTACCAAGAAATCACTAAATCACTTGTATTAATAGAAAAGTTATTCTTTAGCTAGGGGTGGTGGTGTACAACTGTAATGCCAGCACTCTGGGAGGCTGAGGCAAGAGAATTGCAAATTAGAACCCAGACTGGGCAATTTAGCAACTTAAGGAGATCCTGTCTCAAAATAATGAGAGAGAGAGAGAGAGAGAGAGAGAGAGAGAGAGAGAGGGAGAGGGAGAGGGAGAGGGAGAGGGAGAGGGAGAGGGAGAAAGAGGCACAAGAAGAGGAGGAAGAGGAAGCAGAAAATAATTATTAAGCATTTGCATAATGATCATACATTGCAGTTTTTTTTTTATTTTAAACCAAGAGCATGTATTGGTACATTCTACATACATTGATCACATTCATTACATTTATTCTGTACCTATACATGGTGCATCTTGGTTCTCCCCCTCTCCCCCGCCCCTCCCCTCTCCTCCCTCCCTCCCTATTTATATCAGGTTCATTCATCATTTTCCATATTTTCCCTTTCCCCTCTCTTTC
>PVJO010006340.1:0-90050 GCA_004026905.1 Hystrix cristata | reverse complement strand
TCGCAGCCTTCATTGAATACATACAATACTTATTTCTTGCAGAGATGTCTATTTTTTTGTTGTTGTTGTTTTTTCTGGGGGTGCTGGGGATCAAAACTAAGAAACTTATGATGCAAATCCACCCTCCATGGTTCAGTCACCTCAAAACAGCAACATTTACAGAACACACTCTTGAATACTTACACAGTCCACCTGAAATAATTAAATAAAGGGAATGTCTTTTACAAAGAATACGCATATTTTCAGTCATAATCTTCATCAAAGATAACTAAAAGGGTCATCCCTGCAGGCATATTAAGCTACACAGAAATACTGGTGAGCATCTGTGATTATCTAGAATACTGAAAGCTAAAACAGAAAAAATAGTTCACATACGTTAAGAAAGTTTATAACAAGGGATTGGCTGGAAAAATAAGTTAGAAAATTAATTCAAAAGATTTAATAGCGGCAGAAAATGAATTTCAAAAGCAAAGAATACTATATACTTTTTAAAATATCTTTTTGGGGATTGAGGATTTATCTCAGTGGTAGAGCGCTTGCCTTGAAAAAGGCCCTGGGTTCAATCTCCAGCACCCCCTCCGCAAAAAAAAACCCTTTTTTGTAGGAAGGAGAGAAGCGTTAACCCTAAATTTCTCCTGGAAAATTAAGCAAACAAACATAGCCAGGAAGCTATGAAAAAGAAAAGCAGAAATGGGAAACTGGCTCTATCTCAGATTAAAATATAATACAAAAACTCAGTTTTTGTAAAAAGTGTAGCAGCTATACATGAATGTCATGTTGACCTGAAACAAAACAGAAAGTTCACAAATAGACTCAAAGACAACAGGAAATAATTACAGGTTACATAACAACAGCAATTTTTATAACAATTTCTATGTGCTAGACACTAAGAGTTTACAAATATTAACTCATTTAATGTTCCATTAATCCAATACACAGATGTCAAATCAACCATGACTTATCCATGCAATGGAAGGTTATACAGGTCTAATGATAAAAAATAATAATAATAATAAAGAAGCTCTCTACATACTGTTGTAAAAAGATCTTGAAGGAAAATTACTAGAAATGGTATAGAAGCAAGAGGCAGGACAAGGGATGTATAAAAATACTTATACTTGCCTATTTAAAAAAACTAAAGAAGGAGCTGCCAATGTAATTCAGTGGTAGGATGCTTGGTAACATGCATGAAGCCCTGGGTCTGATCTCCAGCATGGCCAAAAAAAAAACAAAAAAAAAACCAAAAAAAAAAAAAAAAAACACATGCACCTTATAAAACAAATACCAAGCTGGGCGCATGGTAGTATACACTTGTAATCCTACTACACTGAGAAGTTCAAGCAGAAAGATGCCAAGTTCAAGCCCAGCTTGGTCTATTTAGCTAGTTACAGAGACATTGTCTGAAAAAAATTAAAATTAAAAGGGATATAGCTCAATGCAAAGGCCCTAGTTTCAATTCCCCATACCATCACCAAAAAAAAAAAAAGAAAGAAAGAAAGAAAGAAAGAAAGAAAGAAAGAAACCAGGGACTGGGGATACAGCTCAGTGGTAGAACGCTTGCCTAGCATAAAGTTCAATCCTCAGTACTGAAAAAAAATCAAAAAAAGAGCAAAATACCCAAGTAGTATTTATACAGTTCATACTCTTAAGTCCTAATTTTTATCTTGCTAGATCTTACATTGATACCTCAGTGTTAACTGTTCAAACTGGCTTAAAAAAGCAAAATCAAGATTCTTCCAGATACCATAATTCATTACAAAACTAAGAAGGAAGCCAAGGCATGGCAGCACACCTTCAGTCTTAGCCACTGAGGAGGATGAGTCAGGAGGAACACTTGAGCCCAGGAATTATGCGTGAGCCTGGAAACACAGCAAGACTGTCTCAAAAGGGAAAAAAACACCAAGAAGGTAAACGGTGCTAGAGTACCAGTTGAAGTATTTGGCAGAATTAACATATTTCACCAGACAAGAGTATGCTGAAATCAATGAGCCTGTATTTCCCATGTAATTACTTCTGTGTTGTCCATCGGTATAAAAAAAATGGAAGTACATAAAGGGTTAAAATGAGACAGCTTTGGTCTGTTTTTTTCAGTTTTATTTTTGGTTGTTGTGGTTGTTGAGGTTGTTGTTTTGCAGTGATAGGGATCAAACAGAGGACCTCACTCATGCATACTAGGCAAGCACTCTACCACTGAGCTGCACCTCCAGCTCTACAATTAATATTTAAATATCTTCAGCATGTATCTTACCATCAAGAATCACAAGCTGAAGTACAGAACAAGGTTGTGGCCTTGAAATCTAAATGACATGAAAACATTAGACTTTACTTAGCTCTTACTAGTTATCCGAGACCTCTATGAAACTATGATATCAGCCAAATATTGACATTTAATAAAAAGCTTAATTTAATTTTGATAAATAGGAGTTAAAATCATGAATATGAAAAAAATTTCTCACTGAAAAAAACAACTCCAATTTAGTTCAGAACTCTAGTAACAGCACATTATTATTACCACCTCAAGATTTCCAAGAGCATTTTAACTATGTAGTAACCAATATTAACAAAAATTATCAGGCTCCTTGTCACCTATAGAATACATTTTCTTTTTTTTTTTTTTTTTTTTTTGGTGCTGGGAATCGAACTCAGGGCCTTGTGCTTGCAAAGCAAGCACTCTAATCACTGAGCTAAACCCCCAGCCCCTACAGAATATATTTTCAATCACTTGGTCTACCCTGAAAAAAACCTCACCTCCCATTTTTTTCCCTATGCAATTTTCCTGGTTAAGGTAGCCCTCCTTAAAATTCAAAGTTTAGCTCAACTCTCACCTCTATCAAAAGACAGTTCCAGGTAGAACTAAAGAGAAAGTGCTGTTACCCTCCCCTGAACTGTTAAAGCATGCCTTGTCTACTGCAAATGATGCTCAGTCACAATGCTTTGTTTGTTTTTTGGGGGGGTGGCTGGGGAGTCATGCTGCTTTAAATTATTAGTTATCTTCACATGAGTCTTATTTCCATCAGAGTATTGGCACTGACAGAGAAGGAAAATTGTATTTATAAGGTATTCACTATGTGTCAGACATTATTCTCAAAAATTCTAACAACAACCCTATAAATGTGGTACTGTTAGTTTCATTTTACAGTTACAGAAACTGGATCAGAAAAGATTATATAGCTTGAACAAGATTCACAAACCTAAGAAGCGACGAAGTAGTCAAAGTAACATCTCTGTGATTTTACTGCCTCTCAAATGAAAAAGAAAAAAATCAAAACACAATCACTATGAAGCTAAATAGTGCAGAGCATATCTCCAAAATACTGCACTCATTTCATCTCTGTAGCAACCCATAGAGGCAATGCATTATATTGCTGCCACTTTTCCATGGTGAACGTCCTCTCTTGTTCCCCTTGGTCCAGCTCCTATGAGGAGCTCTTTGCTAACTTCATGCACTCCTCTGTCAACCATGGCAATCGTGGCATTCACGAACAGCAGTGGCATGAGACACAGGCTACGCCAACAGAACATCACACAACGTCAGATACAGTGATTGTTTTGGCCACTGGGCCATGACAGAAAGAGCGTTTCAGAGGTCTGAGCCAAATAATTCTACCTTATCCAGGGCATGTTCACTTTTCGCAACTTGATACAACACAAACTTGATAAAAATTCAGTAACTGCAAAAGGAATATTTGGCAAAGGTGAGACTTGAGCAAAAGGTGACAATCCAGAGATACATTTGATTCCATATGTCTAATACTATCTGTATTCTAAAGTCAAAAATCAATGACCAAAAAAAAAAGTCAATGATCTAATAAAATGTTTTCAGTACAGAGTGCCTATATCACAAAATAGCATTTTCTTTTTAATCATTAGATAACTAATAGTGATAGCAAGTAAAAAATTAAGAGGTCTGAATTTTATTGACTGTTTTAAAAAGGTTACATGCTTGATTCAAATCAGAAAACAAAAAAAATTATACATTATAAAAAACAGAGGCAATCCAAAGTTCATGTTAAAAAGGGTCAAAACTGGGCTGGGGATTTAGCTCAGTGGTTAGAGTGCTTGCCTCATAAGCACATGGCTCTGAGTTCGATCCCCAGCACCAAAAAAAAAAAAAAAGGGTCAAAACTGAAATGCATTTAGTGTATCATTCATTTGAAGACTTACAGCAAATCGATTTATCATATTAGCCAACAGGTTAGGGAAAAACTACATAAATTACACCAAGTTGAATAGATGGATTTATATCACACTATCATAATGTACTTCCATATCATATACATTGAAAAAATAATTAGAATTTTTATCATAATATATCTATAGATTCTCCTATAAGCATCTTAGAAAAAAATCAATACTACAAAAATGAAACTAATGAGCACCACCTCATGGGCATTTGAAGTAATGTGTGAAAAACCAGCCTTTACAATCACTTTTAAAAGCCAAGCTCCTTAGTACAGACTCAATTAGAAAACTTTATTTTAAAAATTCAAGTTTTCTACATCTAAAAAGTCAATAGATGGCTCAAACAAATAGATAATATTTAGGTCAATATTCAAATTGCTTCAAGAACAAGGTAAGAGAAATAAAATTATTCTCAACGACTAAAACACCACAGAAGAGTTAAACAGAAGGAAATTCTCAAACTAGGGAAAAATAAAATAGAACAGCAGGCTTTCAAATAGATTTAGTAACTCTAAAAATAACATAAACCAACAGTTTACTGCGGTCAGTAACAGATATTCTATTTAAAAACAAAGTCCAAAGAAATGCTTTTTTAAAGAAGTTTCACATTTCCTCCAATACTATGCATTTAAAAGTAAAGGCATTTCCCATTCCAAGAAAAACAGGCATTTTAAGATTGATAGCATATTACTAGCTTCTCTGGCTCCTTCATTTAAAATAAAATTTTCTTTTCTAACAGCAATCAAATGTAATGTACTAAATTGACTACCTGATACCAAACAATGCAACTATTTCCTACCTGAAATTTCATCCAACAGCAATACAAACTCACTGAAGCACTTCAGTGTCACATTCTCCCTCAGTTCAGATTACATGGACTCACTTTCTGTAAATTAATAGTTTGATCAAGTATCTTTTTATAGTGTAAGGAATGACAAACTTAAAAGGACAAAACTTGTCACTATAAAAAACATCTATCAATAATGGGTCTTATTACCAAGTCTGATATTCTTGTTCTACGCTAATATTTCAAAAGAATCAAAATATATAAAATCAACAGTTTCTATAACATAGAGTAAAAACTTTTAATAATTATTTTCTAATAGCAACATGATAATACACGAGATAAAAAGATGTCCAAATAAAAAGCCATATGAAAAAAGCCTCTTGCTGGGAAGGCTATTACTCAATCTCACACACACACACACACACACAAACCTGGGCTGGGCAGAGACACAGGTCAGAGGTAGAGTAATTGCCTACAGTAATTGTCTAGCCAGATCCTAGGTTTGATCTCCAGCATCACACAAACCTCATTCTTCTGTAGACTGTAAAACAAAGGGAAAAAAGCTGTATCACTGGATAACAAGATAATTCATTTCAGAAAGTTCTTTATTACAGAAGAATTTCAGCTAACAAGTGTGAAAATGATAGATTTAATTATCACCACTTGGAACCTCCGATGAAACAATGGATCCAACAATGGAACCTCTGATGAAACAATGGCTACTAATGCTTCTAAAACTTAAACCCACCAAATTAGTATTCTCATACCCACTGATCTTAGCATCACAGAAAGAGACACACACATTTATTTGAGGCCCTGGGTTCATCCCCAGCATCAAGCCAAAAAACCGAAATCTGAACCTGATTAAACTTCAACCAGTTAGCAAAAAATAATCCAGAAACTGGGTGTAATAGCACACACCTGTAATCTCACCACTTTGAGAGGCTGAGACAGGAAGATCACTAGTTCAACCTAGTCTGGGCAACTCAGCAATTTAGCAAGACTCTGTCTCAAAATGAAAAAATTGCCCAGGGATTCAGCTCAGTGGGAAGGGCCTGGAGTCAATTCCCAGTGAAAGAAAGAAAACAGAACAAGAGAAGTCAAGTTTAGAATATTGAAAATTTTATAGAAATAAATTACTCCAAAAAAATTATTCAATTTCCTCAAAATATAAATGGCAAGGGGGGCGGGGTCCACAGATTGAAAAATATTTAAGAAACACATACCCCACATGGCATATGCATAGGTTATTTAAATCATAATTTGAATGAACCAGTTATATTTTCAACAAAAACTAGTACAACATGAAGGAATTTTGAACATTGTGTATTTGATGATACTTTAAAACTATTATAAATTGTTTTTAAGAGTAATAATGGGGGGGTTGGGGATATAGCTCAGTGGTTAAGAGTGCTTGCTTAGCAAGCACAAGGCCCTGAGTTCGATCCCTGGCACCAAAACAAAGAGTAATAATGGGAGTTGGGGCTTTAGCTCAGTGATAGTGTTTGTCTAGTAAGTGCAAAGCCCTTAGTTCAATCCCCAGCAACAAAATAAAAATAAAATAAAATAAAAGAGTAATAACGATACTGTGGTCATAGATTTTTTAAAGGTCTTTATCTTTTAGAGATACATACTTAAGTGTTTGCAAATTAAACAGGAGGAGGGAACACTCTGACATAACTAAATTAGATAGACTTATACATGACATTAAGATGTTTACATACCAGAAGTTGATAAATAAATAAGAATAAAAGCCCTGTATTTTTACCATTAAACATAAAATAAAAAGTTAAAATATTTGACATAAACTTCATAATTACATATTATTTCACACAATCCTCCAAGTAAACCTACATTATTGAAAACGAGAACACCAACTTCATTAACCTACACACACAGAAATTTGACACCTCAATCTTCAACAGCTCTAAATTTAAAGTTAACTAGATTTGCTTTTAAGCATCAGCAGCAAAGCAAAGCTTTAGAAGAGTTTAACAATAGATCACGGCAAGCTGGGAATGGTGGCGCACACCTATAATCCTAGCACTCTGGAGGCTGACGCAGGAAGACCCCAGTGATTTCAAGAAAAAAAAAAAAAGAATAGATCACTACAGAAGAACCTATCAATCAAACAATTATTATGCAAAAAAGATCAAATGCAAGAGGTACTCACTGATTAGGAGTAATATTCATGTTCAGTGGGCAAAATTAACAATTAAAACCAAATATAGGAACATTAAAAAACCAAACATAGGACCAAGCATATACTTCATTACTCTCAGGTAACCAACATTTGAAAAAATTTAAGGCAGACCACACTTTTCTTGGGGGGTGGGTGCTGGGAATTGAACTCAGGGCTTTGCACTTGCTAGGCAAGTGCCTGACCACTTGAGCTGAACCCCCACCCCCATGGCAGGCCACACTTTAATCAACTGTGTATTCTTTGCACCTATTGAAACATAGTGAATAATCAAAAAACAGTATCTGAACAAATATACAAATGCATACATGTATGCATGCATCCAATTATATAATGAAACTGATACACTACCATGAAATAACTATAATTTGAGACTTTTAGAATAAAATACAGCTATAAACACTTCAAAAGACTTCAGGAAAAACTCATACCATTTGACTCAAGAATTGTACCCCTAAAAAACTATCTCAATAAACCAAAATAGGAAGAATACCTTATATGCACTGCAAAGTTGTGTTATTATTCATAATAAACAGCAAAAACAAATTAGCCATCTAACAGTGGTGACATTATGTGTCAACTTAGGTAGGCCAAACTACATTTCCCAGAATTCCAGAATTTCCCAGATAAACAGAATTCCTCTACCTATCTCCTTAGGGTAGGTCATAAGACGATTCCCGCGGGAGATTTAGAGGGAGGAACTGGTCATATATTTTCTAATAGGAAAAGCAGAACTCTCTAGCTTCTTAAAAACAATGAATACAACTTTTTCTGGATGACATATTCATTCATTAGTCATATCATTATTCTCTGCCAAATGAAAAACTATACTTGTCTTACTCTGGATCCTCCACACTATTACATTCTCAGCTGTTAGTTCTATTGTCATTAAACCAGTTTAAAGCTCTCTGACCCCACCCCTGACTTTTTTGAGACAGTGTCTCTAAATGTTGTCCTGGCTTGGCCCAAATACATGAACTCCAGTGATCTCTTGCCTCAGCCTCCCCAGTAGCTGGAACATCAGGCATGCACTACTGCATCCAGCAAGCACTCTTAAGATCCTGGTAGTCCTCAGGACTGTATTACTTAATTAAATCTAAAATGAGTCAATAATAGAGACTGAAAACAGTCGCTAATGCTAGATGGTGAAGGGAGGAACTGGAAGTGTGTGCTAATGGGTACAGTACTTCTTTTGGAAGGTGAGAAAAATATTCCAGACAGTGGTGCTATTCATACAACTGTGACTTCTGCAACCGCACTAGGCTAGAAGCCACAGAGGACTGCTCTTCTTAAGAGGAGGGGATGGAAACCTCACTCTACTCACACTGAGAGGAGAAGATGTCAGATGGGAGATTACTGCTCAACAGTCTTTGAACATTACTATCTGCCTTAGGGCTGTTTTCAGAAAGCCAACACCACCAGCACAAAAGAAAAAAAAAAAGAAAAGAAAAGAGAAAAAAAGAAATTAAACTATATAAAGAATAGAAAATGCAGGTGAGTTTCTACATAAGCTGAATGTAGGAGAAGCTTTTCTAACTCTGCTTGACAATCCAGATGCAAAAAACATTATTAAATTTAATATTAAAACACTTTTGGGCTAGGCATGGTTGCACACGCCTGTAATCCTAGCACTCTGAGAGGCTGAGGCAGGAGGATCTCAAATTTGAGACCGGCCTAGGCAATTTAGCAATTTGGTAAGACCCTGTCTCAGAATAAAAAATTTTGAAAAGAGTTTGTGATCCAGCCCAGTGTGAAGGCTTTGGGTTCCATCCCCAAAATGATCAAGATAAACAAAAATGCATGCCAAAACACTGTGAGCAAAGCTAAAAAAAAGATGAAGTATTTGCAACCTAAATACCAGAAGATTAATGTACCTCACATGAAAAAAAATTGAGGGAGGAGTATAAAAATCTCATAGAAAAATAACAAAAAGTACATAATTTATAAAATGACATTAAAATGGCCCTTAAATATGTGAAGATATTCCAATTCACTCATGATATAAAAGCAAATTAAAACTACATTGAAATATTATTTCTCACTCATCAGAATGGCAAAAACATCAAAAGCTTAACAATGCACATTGTTAAAAGAAACTTTCATATATTGCTAGTGGGAATGCAAAATGGTATCATTCACATCAAAGTAAATATGGTAATATCCAACAGAACTACAAATGCATTTACATTTCTACTAGTTATCCCACTTGGAGAAATACATTCTGAAGATATACCTCCCACAATAAAAATACATTTGAACAAGGTTATTAATTAAAGCATTACTTAGAAATCTTGAAAATCATCCAAATGTCCAAGTATAAAAGATCAGCTGAATAAATGATGGAATATAGACACCAAAACAAAACAAAAAAAAAACCCACACAGCTGTTTAAAAAAAAAAGGAAAATCCATAAGGATATGAAAGGAAATTCTGACATGCTACAACGTGGCTGAACCTAACATTATGTTAAATGAAATCAACCTGTCACAAAAAGAAAAATGTCATATGATTCCGCTTACACGAAGTACCTATTCAAAATCATAAAGAGAAAAAGTAGGGTGGTAATTACCAGGGTCTAGGGGCAGGGAAACACTAGGTGTTATTGCTTTTTGGTTTTGGGGGGTTTTTGTTTGTTTGTTTGTTTTGAGACAGGGGCTTACTATGTAGTGCAGGCTAGCCTAAACTCACTCCTGCCTCAGCCTCCCAGGTGCTAGGATTATAGGTATGTGCCACCACGCCCAGTTTTTGTTTTTAATAAATATAACAGGGTTTCAGTTTTACAAAATGGAAAATAATTGTGGAAATGGACAGTGGTTATGGCTGTATAACAGTGCATATCTATCGCTCCCCATTAACTACAGGCCTAAAATGGTTAACTTGGGGCCACAGTGATAGCTCAGTGAGCTCAGTGGTAGGATGCTTACCTAGCACGTGCAAGGCCCTGAGTTCAATACATAACATCACAGGGGAAAGGAAGAAGAACAGAGAGAGAGGGAAAGGCATGGTGGTACACACCTGTAATCCCAGCTACTTGGGAGGCTAAAGCAGGAGGATTACAAATTTGAGGCCTATCTGAACAATTTAACAAGACCCTGTGTCAAAATCAAAAAGAAAGATCAGAGCTAAGTGGTAGAGCAATAAACTGCATGAATCCCCAGATTTAATCCCCAGTAGTTAAATCGATCAGTTTTATGTTATGTGTGTTTTAGCATAATATTAAGGGGCTGGGGATTTGGCTCAAGTGGTAGAGTGCTTGCCTAGCAAGCACAAGGCCCTGAGTTTGATCCCCAGCACCCCTCCAAAAAAAGATCCATAATATTGAGGGCTGGGGTGTAGTTCAGGGTTACAGCATTGACCTACAGTGCACAAGACCATAACTTCAATCTCCAGCACCACAGAGGGGGAAAGGGGGAACATATGGTACCCTTTTATAAGACAGAAGGGAAAAATTAAAGAACATAACAAAACAAATATAATTTTTTCTTCACCAAAATAAGAAAATGAAAGGCCAATCAGAAAACAAGGAAGATGTTCCACATAATCAAAAATATTTTAATTAAATCAAGAAAAAAAATGGGACTGAAACCAACTGAAATCCACTGCAAATTAATATGATAATCAAACAGAAGGGTGGAAAAGAGTTAATCAAAACATTATGAATACAATATCTGAAAATAAAACACACACATACAGGTCTGAGTATTGGTCAGAGAAGGGGATTAAAACTACACATGAACCTGGATTATTATTCTTTGTTTTTTGTGGGGGTTTTCAGTAATAGTATAGGCATAGTAATTCTAGAACTACTGTAGAAGTATTTTACAACTGAGCAAATGAAACACACTGATACTGCTGGGAGGCAGGGTTTTCACTGTGGAAGAAAAATATACAAATAAGGAATAGGAGAACCAATCAAGACTCCTACCAAGATGGACTGGATTTGGAAACAGTACGAACTCGTGAGTTCTATTATGTACATGTATGCATCCAGATAAGTCATGTATAAAAGTGCATGTGAACGCATGTACATGCAGGTACATATTAATTTCGTATTTACAGATATAAAAACAAGCATGTATTTCTTTCCCCTCTCTGCCCATACAATAAAGCCCAAAACAAAAAACATCAAAAGAAAAATAGGAATACTAAGCATTTAGATCTTCTCTATAACCATAGTGCATAAAGGAACCTACATTTCTTAGAAAAATGGCTCATTGCAGGATTAGGCTTGATGAGCCAGGAACATCTTATTATGTCAGTCCATAAGGAAATGCCTCGAAATTTGAACATCAAAATAATTAGGGAAAGTAACGAATTTTTATAAATAACTGGAAAAAGAAAAGTTCACATCTACAATTGATAGAAAAATATAGAAAAGAGGATAAAGGGAAAAAGTTTGCTTACAATGGCCAAAAACTAAATGTAGAGCTGGAAAATTATAATTTCACAACTATCGTTATATAAATATTTGCTCATGTAAGAATCACTGGTGAATGCTAAACCAAAGGGAGAAATTGGGGGTGGGGGGTGCTAGGGATCGAATTCAGGGCCTTGAGCTTGTTAGACAAGCACTCTACCACTGGGCTAAAGCTCAACCCTGAAGGGAGAAATTTTTGATGAGAAACAAGAAAGCTGCATGGTTTTTAAATGTCTCCTCACATATCTCATATATCTCTTATTAATTAGAAGATATTATAAATATAGGGGCTAGGGATTTAGCTCAGTGGTTAGAGTACTTGCCTCACAAGCACAAGACTCTGAGTTCAATCCCCAGCACCAAAAAAAAAAAAAAAAGATACTATAAATATAAATACAGTAAGACCCTGCTTAACGATGCTCCACTTAACACTGTTTCGGTATTATGTGGTTACATGAAAGTATGGTAAAATTTGGGATCTCACTTTCGTCCCACATGTGACACGCAACATCTCAACTTGGTCATGCAGCAGTTTGACTTCCCCATGTGACAGTTGAATAGTTTGTCACTGCAATACAAATCAGACCAGACTAACAAACATATACTATGGACAGAACTAAGCAAGGATGTTGACCCAAGAGAATCTACTGTTGATGTCCACGAAATTGTCAAACTAGCTAAAGAAACAGGGTTGGACCATATAAACACACAGGACATTGAAGAATTACTGCAAGTTACTGGTGAAAGTCTTTCCAATGACCATTTTTTTTTCCAATGACCATTTTTTTTCCAATGACAATTTAAAACAATGATTAGAACAAATGCACAAAGATGATGAAATAAGCTTTTCTGAAGATGATGAACAAAAGTAACTTTCAATGGATTTTTTTTAAAAAGTTTAGCAACTGTAACAAAAATCATGGATCAGTTTATACAAAATGATCTAAACTCTGAAAGAAGTTCAAAGGCAAGACAAAGTGTCACTGATGCGATGTCCTGCTATCACGAATTGCTGGATGAAACCGGAAAAGGCAAACAACATTAGATGGCTTCATTACAAAAAAAAACACCAAAAAATTTCCAATGAAGAACCTTCCTTATCAAAAACATAAATTGTTTCTTTGAATTTTTTAGATTTTTATGATAGTTTTATGCATTAAAATCATTAGGAACAAAAATGCATATAAGTAATGTAATAAAACAAAGAAAATTGCTAATTTTTCCTATTCTCTGTTGTTTCACCTATCCCCACCACTTACGTGTTAAAATGACCTAGTTTAACACTGTTTCGTTTTGCATTGGGACTTCTTCCAGTTATCCCCTGCGTTAAGCAGGGTCTTAATGTATTTATACACTGAAGATGTCAAAGATGTCAAATATTATCCATATTAGTTACTTCCTCATTGCTGGGACAAAATACCGAACACCCACAAGTTAAAGGAGGAAAGGTTTATTTTAGCTCACAGTTTGTAGAGGTTTCAGTCCAGAGCAGGTTGGCTCCAAGACAAGGCAGCATGGCAGAGGGACATTGCAGAGAAAAAACAATCCACAGCAGGGGAGGCAGGAGTCAGCAAGCAGTGAGCAGTAGTGAGCAGCAACAGCAAACTTGCCTTTCCCCTTTTGTCTCGTCCAGGCTCCAAGTCTATTGATTGGTGCCACACACACCAGGGTGGGCCTTCCTGTTATCCACACCCATAACTATACTATACCAATCATGGACTAATTTATTTATCACACACCCTTAATCCATATACACATACCCTAGATTCAGCCACCTCTGAAAAGCCCCATCTTTGAGCAGATAAGGCTTTGGAGGGATACCTAGACAGAAGCCATAACACTACCTCAACCAAGTATTCAAAATTTTATCATGATCAATACAGACAGGATGAACACTGTGTGTCCAGATTTGATGCTTTGAGAAAAACACACCGCTTAGGTATGACTCTTACCAGGTCCACTGAACCTGGGTAAATATTAGAGAATTCCAAAACGAAGAACATTTTATATAGTTTTTAAAAAGTATATATTCTTCCATTTGTCCACATCATAAAAGACTGTGAGAATATTTCAGATAATAATAAAGAGACAAGGCAATCAACTCAATACCTGACCTGATCTATCTAGACCTCAATAGGCTGGACTGGATCCTGAAGGTACATGAAAGAAAATTACTACATAAAACAAAAATAGAGCACCCATGTGTATTAAAAGTATTGTCCCAAACTTAACTTACTAAAGTTAATCACAGTATTTTGGTTATGTAAGGAACTATCTCTCATCTTAGGAAATACAGTCTATGACATGTAGGGGTAAATGGCTGTAATGTGTTCAACTTTTAAATGTTTCAGAAAAAAAAGCCATAAAACTATATAGAGAGAGCAAATGATACCAAATAGAAGCATTAAAACTCCATATTTTGTAAAAAAAACCAAAAAAAAAAAAAAAAAAAACCAAATGGGACACAATGTTAACAATGGATGAATCAAGAAAAAAGTGATCTGAGTTCTTGCAACTTTTAAATTTGTGTAGTGGACTTATTGTGGTCAATTTGAGCAGGAACACCTAGCAGAACTGAGCTGGTGGGGTTCTAGACATAGAAGATCCACCTGAGGATTACTGCTGACACAATATAAAAGTGAACGGGAATGGAAGATGGGAGTCAGCTATTTCCCAGGGAGCTCAGGGCCTTGCTGTCATCAAGGATGGCTGCTGTTTGCTTCAGGGGAGCTCTGATCATCATCTCTGCTGCAAGCATCATACCATGGCTCCAGCAGAGGTTTCTTCAGCCTTTTAGTGTAGACATGGATGTACACTAGACATTGCCATGGGCTCCCAGCCCTTGATTGGATCTTTCAGGTCTCCAGGATATAGAGAGACGTTCTGCACTCTTCCTGCATTTGGCTTGTGTGTGTGAATGTTGTAATTTGTAAATATCCTGTATTAAAGCTGCTCTCTGGCAAAGCACTGACTTTAGAAAAGTAACTAACACAGTTTGTAATTTTATTTTGACGGTACATTTTAAATGTACATAGTGATAACATTCATCTTTGGGGATTTGTACCAGTACATGATATATCTCGCTGCTTTTTTCCCATTCCCTTGCCCTCCCTTCACCCCCTCCTCCCTATTTACAAAAGCTTTGTTTCCGTTTTTTTCCTTCTATTCCTTATTTCTCTTGTCCCTCTGTTCCTTTCCCCCTTCCCCTTCCTTCTTTCCCCTCCCATTTGAAGACTTTCTTCCCTTTCCCAATGTAATACATTGTAGTCTTTATTTACACTTTCAGTTTCTCATACCAGAGAAACAAGGCAGTATTTAAACATGTGTCCCATTTATTTCACTTAAGAGTGTGGTCTCAAGATGCATCCACTTACCTAGGAATATCTCAAGCTTATCGTTCCTTATGGCAGAGTAGTACTCCATTGTATAAAAAAACACATTTTCTTTATCCATTCATTGGCTGATGGGCATTTGGGCTGTTTCCAAGATTTAGCTATTACAAACTGTGCCGCTAAAAACATGGGTGAGGATGTATCACTGTGTATGATGCTTTTAATTCTTTGGGGAAGATACCAAGAAGGGGAATAGCTGGGTCAAATGGAATCTCTAGTCCTAGTTCCCTGAGGAATCTCCACACTGATTTCCATAGTGGTTGCACCAGTCTACACTCCCACCAACAGTAAAGAAGGGTTCCTTTTTCTCTACAGCTCCTCCAGGATTTGTTATTGGCTGATTTGTTGATAACAGCCATTCCTTCTGGAGTGAGATGGAATCTCAGGGTTGTTTTAATTTGCATCCCTAGAATGACCAGTGATGTTGAACATTTTTTCATATGTTTATTTGTTGTTTCTACTTCTACATCTGAGAAGTATCTATTCATTTCAGTTGCCCACTTTTGGATTGGGTCTTTAATTTGGGGGGACTGATTTTTTTGAGTTCTTTATATATCTGAGATGTTAATCCTTTTTCAGAGGAATAGCTGGCAAAAATTTTTTCCCACTCTGGGTTGTCTCTTCGCTCTGTTGGTGATTTCTTTTGCTGTGCAAAAGCTTTTTAATAACATTAGATCCCAGTTGTTCTTTGTGATATTTCCTGGGCAGTTGGGGTTTTGTTCGTAACGTCTTTGCCTACACCTCTGTCTTCAAAAATTCTACCTATTCTATCTTCCAGCAGATTTAGTGTTTCTGTTTTAATGTTTAGATCTTTGATCCACTTTGATTTTAGCTTAGTACATGGGGAAAGGTACAGATCTAGTTTTAATATTTGGCATGTGGAGAGCCAGTTTTTCCAGCACCATTTATTAAAGAGGCTATCTTTCTTCCAGGGAAATTGTTTGACCCTTTTGTCAAAGATAAGGTGACTGAGAGTATTTGGACATATTTCTGCATCTTCTAATCTATTCCATTGGTTCTCAGGTCTGTTTCTTTGCCAGTACCATGATGTTTTTGTTACAGGAGCTTTGCAATATAATTTCAGGTCAGGGATTGTGATGACCCCTGCTTTGCTTTTGTTGCCCAGGATTGCTTTTGCTATTCTAGGTTTCTTTTGCTTCCAAATGAATTTTAGGATTGTTTTCTGTAATTCTGTAAGGCATGCTACTGGTATTTTAATTGCGATTGCATTAAATCTGTGTTAAGTTTTGGGAGTATGGCCATTTTCACTATATTGTCTCTTCTTACCCAAGAACAAGGGATATCTTTCCAGTTTCTGATTATCTTCTTCAATCTCCTTTTCCAAAGTACTGTAGTTTTTGATGTATAGATCTTTTACTTCCTTTGTTAGATTAATTCCTAGGTACTTCATGTTTTTGGATGCTATTGTGAAAGGTGTTGTTTCCCTAATTTCTCTTTCAGTGAGTCTGTAATTTGTGTACAGGAATGCTATTGATTTCTGAGTGTTGACGTTGTACCCAGCTACACAGCTGGATTTGATTATTAAACCTACAAGTCTTTTGGTGGAGTTTTTGGGGTCTTCTATATAGAGTATCATGTTATCTCCAAATAGTGATAATTTGACTTCTTCCTTTCCTATCCTTATTCCTTTTCTTTCTCTTGTCTAATTGTTCTGGCTAATGTTTCCAGAACTATACTGAATAAGAGTGTTGAAAGTGGACATCCTTGTCTTGTACCAGATTGTAGAGTGAAAGCTCTTAGTTTTTGAACACTTAGTATGATGCTGGCCATTGGTTTGGCATAGATGGCTTTTACCAGATTGAGATAAAGACCATCTATTCCAATTTTCTCCAGGGTTTTTATCATGAATGGGTATTGAACCTTGTCAAATGCTTTTTCTGCATCTATTGAGATGCTCATGGTTTTTTGGCCTTGGCTCTGTTAATATGGTACATCACATTTATTTAATTACATATGTTGAACCATCCCTGCAGCCCTAGGATGAATCAGACTTGGTCATAGTATATAATCTTGATGATTTGTTGTATTCTGTTTGCCAGTATCTTATTGAGGATTTTTGCAGCTATGTTCATTAACAAGATTGGCCTGTAGTTCTCTTTGTTGGATCCTTATCTCATTTTGGTATCAGGATAATGCTTGCTTCCAGGAATCAATTTGGGAGTATTGCTTCCCTTTCAATTTTATTAAAGAGTTTGAGAAGTAGTTGCATTAAATCTTCTCTAAATTTCTTGTAGAATTCAGCAGTGAATTCATCAGGACATGGGCTTTTCTTTGTTGGTAGGTTTTTTTGTTTGTTTTGTTTTGTGTGGTGCTAGGGATCAAACTCAGGCCCTTGTGCTTCCTAGGCCAGCACTCTTAACCACTGAGCTAAATCCCCGACATGTTGGTAGGTTTTTAATTACTTCTTCAACCTCAGGGGCTGATATTGGGTTATTTAGAGTTTTTATATCTTCTTGATTCAGTTTTGCTAATTCATATGTATCTAGGAATCTATTTCTTATGTTTTCGATCTTATTAGAATACAGGTTCTTGAAGTAGGTATTGATGATCTTCTGGATTTCTGCAGGATTTGTTGTGATTTCATCCTTTTCATTCCTAATTGCATGGATCTGAGTCTTTTCTTTCCTTTTTTTGATAAGGTTGGCTAAGGGTTTGTCAATTTTATTTAATTTTTCAAAGAATCAACTCTTTGATTCATTGATTCTTTGTATTTTCTTAGTTTCAAGTGCACTAATTTCGGCTCTGATCTTTATAATGTTCTCCCTCATAAGAGCTTCGGGTTTGAGTGGCTTTTCTTTTTCTAGCAGCTTGAGGTTCAATATCAGGTTGTTTATTTGACCTTGCTCTGTTTTTCTGATATGGGAGTTCAATGCTATAAATTTCCCTTGCAGGACTACTTTCATTGTGTCCCATAAATTTGGTAGGTCATACTGGCATTATCATTCAACTGTAGAAACTGTCTAATTTCTTCTTTAATTTCATCTGTGACTCATTGGTTGTTCAGGAGGGTGCTATTTAATTTCCATGTGTTTATGAAGTTTTCATGGTTCCTTTTGCTGTTTATTTCCAGTTTCAATGCACTATGGTCTGACAGTATGCATGGGATAATTTCAATTCCTTTGCATTTACTTAGGCATGTTGTGTGAGCTAGTATGTGGTCTCTTTTGGAGAAAGTCCCATGTGCAGCTGAGAAGAATGTGTATTCTGATGTTGTGGGGTGGAATACTCTGTATACATCTACTAGGTCCATTTGATCAAAAGTTCGGTTTAGTTCTGATATTTCTCTGTTAACTTTTTGTGTAGTTGACCTATTTGTGACAGTGGGGTATTGAAGTCCCCCATTTCAATTGTATTAGTGCTTATTTGATTTTTCATGTTGGTTAATATTTGTTGTATATAGTTAGGTGTGCTGGTATTTGGTGCATAAATATTTATGATTGTCACCTCTTCTTCTTGGATTGTTCCCTTTACAAGAATGTAGTGACCTGCTTTATCTCTCTTAATCAGTCTTGGCTTGAAATCCACTCTGTCTGCCAATAGAATAGCTACCCCTGCTTTCTTTTGGGTTCCTGTCACATGACTATTATTTTCCATCCTTTGACTTTCAGTCTTCAATTTTTTTGAATTAAATGTGTTTCCTGTATGCAGCATATTGTTGGTTCTTGCTTCTTGATCCATTCTGCCACTCTACTTCTGTTGGTTGGTGAGTTGAGACCATTTATATCAATGGTTATAACTGACATATGTTGACTTATTCTTGTCATATTATTTAACTGTTGTTGGCTCCCTATTTTTCCCTTCTGTTTAATTACTTGCCTTGCCTGAAGGATTCATTCTGTTGCAATTCCTGGAATTGTAGTCCTCATTTTGTCTTTCTAGACTGTCCTTCAGAATATTTTGGAGTGTTGGTTTGGTGGTCATGAATCTCTTCAGGTGTTCTTTGTCACGGAAGTATCTTTCTTCTCCAACAATTTTGAAAGATAGTTTTTCAGGGTACATCAGTCTGGGCTGGAGGTTGTTTTCTTTTAGGGCTTGAAATACTTCACTCCAAGATCTCCTTGACTTGAAGGTTTGTGTTGAGAAGTCTGCTGTTATTCTGATGGGCTTTCCTTTACAGGTTATTTGTTTGTTTTCTCTAACAGCTTTAAATATTCTGTTCTTGTGCTGAATTTCTAGAATCTTGACTATTATCTGTGTTGGGGTAGATTTTTGTTGATCATGGCTAATTGGAGTTCTGTATGCCTCATTTATCTGTATGTCAAGTTCTTTTTCCATACTTGGGAAGTTTTCTGCCATTACTTCTGTGAAAGGGTTTTTTTATACTATTTGTACTATCCCCTGCTTTTTCATTGACTCTGATCAATCTTATGTTATTCTTCCTTGTGTCATCTAGCAGCTGTCATATTGATGTTTCATGGTCCCTAACCATTTTGAAGAACTCTATTTTCTTGATCGTTAATCACAATATTGTCTTCCATATCTGAAATATTGTCTTCACAGTGTTTCATTCTACAGCCTATACTTCCGATGGAATTTTTAATCTCCTGGATATCCGTTTGAATCTGTTTCATGAATTCCATTTCTTTCCTGTGTTGGGCATTTATGGTTTCCATCATTTTCCTAAGCTCCCCTTTTTTTTTAATCTGTATCTGCTCTAGAGTAACTAATCATGTCTTTCATTCTGGAAATGATTTCTGTTTTGATGTTTTCTAGAGCCTCATTCACCTGCTTTGTTACTTCCGCTGTTACTGTTTCCAAGAGACCAGGTGGGAAGTTTTTAGACTGTTTCACATCGTTACCCATTGGGTTTGCTTTTGATGAGCTGGAGGTCTGGGGTTGCACCTTGTTTGTGTGTCTTCTCATTTTCTTTTTCTTCTTTAGTTTAGTTCCTGAGTTGATGCTTATGAATTGCCTATGGCAGGTAGCTTTTTTGTTAGTATTAAGAACCCTTCGGAAATGGCTACTTCCTCAGAGATGTCTTCCAGGTTTAGCTGGTTTTTGTGTTTTGAGTGTGCTGCAAGATCTTCCCTCTTCAATTTATTGGGGCTGAGAAGTTGCTATCTATTTGGCCAGCCCCTGGTTCTTTGACCCTGGCCTATTGTTTATGACCCTCTGCCAATCTCAGTCTTGGCATACAAGAACTGATTAAAACAATTCTGTCACCTTGACTAAAGTAGTACAATCAGCAACAATAATAGCATCTAACGCAGTCTAGAAAAATGACAAACTGTGGTAACTACTGATCTGCCACCTTTAACCATATGAACTAGATTTGTGGTTATATAACATCCAAAATAAACCAGAAACTTGTATACAGCAAATATGCCCTCAATATGGCGATTTTACCTTCATCAAAGAAAATTCAGACGAGATTAGGAGGAAAGAATACAGAAATAGAAGAAGAAAAAAAGATGGGAAGCAAGGTTGGAGGTTGGGGGAAATTAAGCAAGCTTTGGGGAACTAGTAAAGAAAACAAAGATGGAAGGAGAGAAGGAAAAAATTAAAACAAGGACAGAACAAAACAGTAACAACAAAAAACTAGAAATTCACTTTCATGTAAAAACAAGAAAAAGAAGAGAGGAGAGAGAAAGAACACAAAAACCGGGCGGGGGGAGCAGGAATAAAAGCACAACAGGGAAAAAAGAAAAAGAAGAAGAAATGTCTGCTTCCAGGTATATCTCTGCTATCACTGGTAGGCAGAGTAGGCAGGCCCAGATCCTTATTGGTTAATCCCAGCAGTAGATTTATGGCAGGGTAGTGGGTACTCCCAGCTGGCTTCAATAACAAGGCTTCACCAGTTCCACTGAAGTTCAGCCTGGTCTCTGGCTGTGGGATTGGAACCCAATGTGTCCAGCTGGAGACACACTGTGTGTCTCCAACCGGCTTGCACTCAGTTCTCTGCCAGTTTGAACTTGGCTCCTTGCCCTTCTGCCGATTTAAATTTGAACTCTGCTCCACCTTGCTCCACCTTGCGCCACCTTGTTCCACCTTGCCTCCAGCAGCCTTTCTGAGTTCTGAGCTAGGCCCCTTTCCAAGATGGTGATCAGCCAATGGCCACCCTCTCCTGGGGGACATCTGGGACTAGACAGCTCAGATAACTCACCAGCCACTGCAATCTGCCATGTCCACTGCTCCACTCCACTTGTATGTCTTTCTGTGGAAGCCTCTGGAGTCACCAGTAGTCACCGTGCATCTGCAGGCTCAAGCTGCAACACCCGTGCTGAGTCTGAGGCCATGAGCTGGAGCTCTGGGAGAAAGCGCCATCCATCGGTCACCTCCTTCTTCTGCACTGATCTCTCCTGCTGCTCTCCCTGTGGGCTTTAACTCTTGCTTCAGATCCCTGCTGGGTCCTGGGAACACATGTCCCTCCTTCTCCTCTTCCCTAAATTGCTATATTCTAGTGTCTGGACAACAAATCTCAGAAGGGCTTTTTCTCTGCTTCTCACCAGTCCGCCATTTTCCCAGAAGTCCCCCAGTTTGCAATTATTTTTACAAGTTTTTTAAAAGTAAATGATAAGGCCAGGTATGGTGGCACGTGCCCATAATCCCAGCACTTAGGAGGCTGAGGCAGGAGGATCACCACAAGTTCAAGGTCAGCCTGGACTACACAGCTGAGTTCAAAGCCAGCCTGAACTACTATCAAGACCCCTGTCTCAAAAAAAGTAAATGATAGTTTCATAGTTTAATGAATATTTTCTCTTTCTTGTCTGTATAAAAAAAATGTATTTTTATAACAGCATCTTACAGCAGGACATGGTGGCAGACACCTGTAATCCCAGCACTCAGGAAGGCAGGAGGATTGCCAGCCTATGCTACACAGTGAGTTCAAAGACCAGCCTGAAATACATAGAGAGATTCTGTCTCAAAAAGAAACAAAACAAAACAAGAAAAAAAAAAAAAGCATCCTACAGAGTCAATGAAAGATAAAAATCAGGGGAAAAAAGTATGTTTCCTTCACCCAAATAAAAAGTTTATAAGAAAAAAGACAAAAGACTGTCATGTACACCAGATTAAAGCTATCTGGAGGCCTAAGTTATTTAGTATTACCAATCTGGTCTTCAAGCAACTGGGACATTATTAATTACTGCTTAAGTTTCATCCTATAATATACATTTAATTATAAAAGTACCTACATATGTTGTGAGGAAACATGTACAGCTATTAAAATATGTAATATACTTTAAATGAGTTTTGAATCTTCAAAAAATAAAATGCCCATTGAACATTAGGTTTAGAGGGAAGTGAAAATTGGTCTGATTAGCTAATTGAGTATATAATTAACAGGTAAATCCCCAAATTAAATTTGATAAGGATAAACTCTAAACAAGGGTAAATTTGATCCCTAGCACCAGGAAAAAAAATATTATGGTAAACGTGGGGTTCAAATAGAGTAAAACATAATTCAACTGTCAGAGTAATCCCCCTTAAATATAGTAAGTACTAAGATTATCAGAGATTTTTATTTCATTTGTATTTGCCAAAAAGAAAAACCCACAAGATAAAACAATATAGGTTTCTTTTATAAGCTGCATAATTTTTACTACCACATTTCTACTTCTGGAAGAAACTAAAGAAAAATCACTAAAATGGGTCAGATAAATGGCTACAGAAGACAAAGTGAAAAAAGAAGCCACAGAATGTAGGGCAGCGCTTATCAGTAAAACCAAGTGAATCAGCAGACCGAATGTAATGGAAGAAACAGGCAATTCACTGCGCTGGGAAAACAACCTGAATACCTACACTGTGACCTGTGCATTTACAAAAATAACAGGTGTGGAAGTGTAAAGTGGGAAACAAAAAAATGTGTTCTAAATAATTTTCTAGGAATTATCCAATCTGATAATTTTTCCACTTTGTTTAAAACCTTCCATTCCAACTTGTAGCCACCAAATGTGAATTTGATGAACATTCTTTTTTCTTTAAATGTATTTATGGAACTGTCAAATGTAGAAATGAACTGAAATGATATTACTGCAAACAGTACCTTCGAGTTAGGTACCAATAATACACTATAAGCTGATCCATTTTTTTCTAAAATGTTAAAAATGTGAACTCTATAATATTGGTTAAATTTTTTTCATATTTTATGTTTTCTTCAATATGAAAACTAATTATTTTATTAAAAAGAAAATGATACACAGAGATAGAGAGTGGAACAGTGGTTGTCAGGGGCCCAAGAGGAGGAATGGAAGCCGCTTAATGAATACAGTTTCAGTTCTGAAAAACGAAAGAGTTCTAGAAGTGGATGATGGTGAGGCTTGCACAAGCGTATGAACATGCTTAATATCAATGAATTATATAGTTTAACAGTGGTTAAGGTGAAACTTTATTACTTACATATATATTTTTGCAATTAAAGTTTTTTAATTGGGAAAAAAGAAAATGACAGGTAATAACCTAACATCAAGAGGCAAAAGAAGTCCTACAGAAATCAGATTAAAGAACTCAAAACCTAACAATCTCCAGGCATTTGGCAAAAGCAAAAATGATGCTCACAAGAACACCATAATATTAATAAAACAATATAAGAAATATTCAAGCTAATAAGTAAGTTATTTCAAATATGGCTAACTTGTTTTAGTGTTAAAATTTGGTATTCGAAGCAACAGGATTCAGTTCCTGCTGGGCACTAGAGAGACAGCAAGAGGCAGAGGAGACAGAAGCCCAGCCTCCGGGTGGGGAAATTTTACCTTGAGCTCAAATTAACAAGTGGGTCTGGAACCCCACTAGCATGGATGCACAGGCTGCAGGAGCGACAGAGAATGCCACGAAGAAAAGCCTGGACTACAACATTCCCATCCCCAAGAGCCTGGCTGAAGAAATAAGTAATAATTAAGAAAACACTGTTATCTCATTAAAGATACAACATATTTGATGGGCCAACCTATGAGATCATAGTTAAGAAACTAAAATAGTTATTTTCTCTAAAACCAACTGAATATTATCAGTTCATATATATTAATATGTATTTATTTGTACATCTGCTTGTTTTGAGACAAGGTCTTACCATGTAGTCCAGGCTGGCCTGAAACAGCAATCCTCCTGCCTCAGCTCCCCGAGTGCTAGAATTACAGACATGCACCACCACATCTGGTTTAGTTTCTATATTATACGGGTGTATTCTGTACCACACTGGTACACTGATAGCAGATAGCAAAAAAGCAATCTGTTTTCTATATACAAGTTACACTTACCTTATGACAGGAATGCTACTACTACTAGTAATCATATTACCTAATTTGAAAATTTTTCCCCATGTACACAAGAATGAATAAAAACAATCAGAAGAGAGTAGGAGCCCACCAAAAAGAAGGGTTATAATACACATATGTTCACAGCCCAGAACCACACATCAGTGTGAATCCTGGTTCTGCCTCTTGGCTATGGTTTGGGGACATACACAGTGGGACTAGACAAGAAAAGCACGTCATAAAGCTGAGAAGATCGGATGCATATAGAGTACCTGAAACTACACCTCTCCAATAAGTGTTCAATAATGTTAACAATTACTGACTTGTATGAAATACTATTTAAGAAATAAATTTCATTTAAAATGATCTATCAACTACATACCTAAAAATAAAAAGACCTGAGTTAACCACCAGATTGCATCAAAGGCATACAACAAAGACAAAAAAGATATTAAAAAGAAATTTCTATTATAAATTTAAGAGATAAGAAAAGTAAAAATTTAATTCCTCAATACAACTAAAATAAATTGGTATGTTAGTATATAAATTATACTGCAGTATTGTTTTTATTACGACTTCTTCACGAAAATGAAAAACAGTCATGTCCATAACATGCGGGATAGCGTTCTACTTGCATTAACTAAATGGGCCTTATCCAAGTCCGGGGACTTTTCAAAATACAAGGCTGTTAGGTCTAAATGGAGTTAAGCAAAATAAGTAACTTAGTGCCAAACCAAGAATTTCCAGATTTCAGTATCAAAGTAGTGTATACAGCACATTCAATTACAAAAAAAAATAACTCCTTCAGACTGACATATTGCCAAAATTCATCCTTTCTAGGATGACTAATTACAAGAAGGTCTACTTTAAATGTCACACCAGGGGCTGGATTTCAGCCACCACCACAAACTCCTTGGCCAGGCCTAAACAATCATTACCTGAAGAAAGAGAGGTAACCTGCTGTGGACTAAATGTTCGTGTCCATTTAATATTGTGGCCAAAGTTACAATATGCTAGCCCACCCAGGTGTGGTGGTACAGGCTGGAAGCCCAGCTCTCTGAGACACTGAGGCAGGAGGATCACAAATTCAAGCCCAGAACAGGCAGCTCAGTGACTTTGCACAACCCTGATTCAACATAAAAATACAAAAAATGAACTCTGGATGTATCTCAGTGTGAAGGCCCTCGGTTCAATTCTTAGTACGGGTGTGCAGGTGGGGGAACTGACCCCTCACGCAATAATACTTGGAGTTAGATCTTTGGGAAGTGACTAAGGTTGGATTAGGTTATGAAAGTGGAGACGTCATGATGGAATTTGTGCCCTTATAGCAGAGGGAGAGACACAAAGATCTCTCTCAGCCATGTGAGGTTTTACTAATCACAGCAAAAGGGTATCTAACTACAAATAGAAGAACCCTCACCAGACCCTTCATGCTGGCTCTCTGGTCTTGAATTTCTCAGCCTCCAGAATTGTAAACAGTAAGTGTTTTGTTATTCGAGCTACCCTGTCTGTGGTATGCATTACAGCAGCCAGAGCAAACTAATAGACCAGCCTACAATTTGCACAAAACACTAAACTACAGACAATCACATACATCACATTAATCGTCACAATCACCCTATGAAGCATAAATTGTCTGCATTTTATGGACAAGACAATGAAATTCAAAGAATTCAGTTTCCCCAAGTTCCACAGCTAGGCAAATGCATTGCTGTTCGGTGCTAGGAAAGGAGGCCAGGGCTTTGAGCATGCTAAGCATGCTCCGCCACTGGGCTATACCTCCCAGTCCTAAGCAAACTCATTCATCCTTTTTAGTCTATAAATGTTTACTGATAAACATATGCTACTTTACAGCAATACCAAGATGAGTAACTTATCTCTATCTTCACATGAGAGAATACAGCCTAAATCTGTACACCTTCTGACAAGGTTATTCCATCAAAATAAGTTGTTATTTCTATTCAGTCCTCTAAACTATGCCCTTCATTCTTTCTGTTTTTGTAAGAGTTTTCATGAAATAGAATCCACATGCCATACAATATACCCCTCTAAAGTGTGAAATTGTGCAACAGTCTCTATTATCTCATTTGAAAACATTTCTCTAAAGCATTTGCAATGTGAAAACAGTCTGTTAACAGTGTTTTGAGATAATTAGAATCTAAAAACTATACTTTGAAAGGAACTAAGCCAGGTAAATTTAATATAAAAGGTAAAAAGGAAATATTCTATTTCACATGTACTTCAAAATTAATTAAGGTACAATGAGGAAAAACCCACATTTATAATTTTTAACTAGCCAGCAAGCAAAACATGACCTAAAATAAATTCCAAAGTCTTACATACCTCCAATAATATAAAATACTAAGTAACACTTAGATAAACAAAATATGACCCCTGTAGATTTATAAAATTGACTCATATATTAAGAGTGTAATTTGTTTTATATGCTCACAGACTCCACAAAAATCAGATCAACTGTACTATCCTTTGCTTGGTAACATTTTATTATCATTGTCCAATACGGATCAAGAGCAACATAAGAGAGGTAAGAGAGTTGGAGTTTTTATCTGAAATTTTTTAACAGTGTAATGCTTGGATTAGAAACTAGTAATTCTCATTTTCCCCCTGGTACCAGAGGTTAAATGTTGGGCACTGCACTAGGCAAGCATTCTACCACTGAGCTATACTCCAAGTCCTTTTTATTTTATTCTGAGAAAGGGTCTTTCTAAGTTGCCCAGGCTGGCTTCAATTTTCTAATCCTCCTACTTCGGTCTGATGAGTAGCTGAGACTATAGCCATGTGCCACCACATAAGGTTAGTTCTCAAATCTTAATTGAAGCTCTTTTAATATAGCAATCAGTCTTTTAATGTCAATTTATTAAACAATTCATATGTAACACAGTAATTTTTTATTTTATCTCACAACCTAGGATACTATTCATGACAGAGACAACCCCCACATGTACACAGAATTAAGGTACTATATACTTGGTCAACCTCTGGGCTCCTTAGCAGAGGATGCTAAACTATGATCTGAAATAAAATGTGGACAGATCTAGTAAAATAATATGGTGAATATAAAGGGGAAGTGTTGGATAGGTACAGCAAGTGCTTACAAGCAAATCAGTGAAAGTTACAAAAGTCATCGTGCTAATTTTTCATTCTATCAAGGACAGCGAACATATGAGGAAAACAAAACAGACACATGCCCACCTTTTGCTAACTGAAAAGAAATATTTTACAGGTCCTTTTACTCCTGCTGGACTGGCAAGGATGCTACTGATTAAAAGAAAAAAACATAGCATATTAATTCCAAGGAAAAGCAGCAGCAGCCCAAGAAGAGAAGGGATAAAAGTTACCCTTGTCATAGGTAGAAAGAGAGAAAGGGAATCTTTGTAGAAATTTCCACCTTACTCTACTGGACAGAAAAATAATAGGATGTAGCAAGCAACTAACAATATACCCTGTGGGGTCAGAGAGCAGAGAAGGCAACTGAAAACATGCTCATTAGAGTCAAAATTTGACTGGCCCCCAGGCAAAATTATTCTCCACATTGTTTCATACCGAATTTTCACATCTTCAGATTTATACAGGTTGGGTTTTCCTCATCCATAACCAATTAATTGGCATTTCCAGCCAGCAATAAGAACTTCAATTATCCAACAGTTCCATGATTAGCGGTTCTTGGGGACTGCGATCTTTTGCAATTAAGAATATTTTACTCCCAACTCCAGCAATAACAGAAGCTAACACAAATATACAGTAAGTCTTTCTCAAAGCTAGAATTACAATAAAGTACTGGGGAAATAATTCAAAAGCCCTACAAGTTACTGATGACATGATACGTATGTGCAGAAGTATGCATGAAAATCTCCACCAGATAAAATAAATGCACAATTAGCAAGTGCACTCATCTTACTGAAAATGAACCCAAATTAGTATTCATTATCGTACATTAGATTTTTATTAAGATTCTATCTCAAATACACAAAAATAACGAAGTCAAATCCTTTGTATAAAGAGATAGTGAACTTAATTTTAAATCCAAAATCATTTGAGTAGACAAGCAAAATGTCACCACTCTGAGACACGATAGCACACACTGGATCCTGTTACTAAGCACAGTACCACTAGGTTTGCCATACTGGGAACTGAGCCCAGGGGTACACTATACCTGAGCTACATCCCCACCACTTTTTCATTTTGAGGCAAGGTCTCAACACATTCCCAGGTTGGCCTCCAACTTACAAGCCTCCTGCCTCAGCCTCTCCAGTACCTGGGATTACAGGTATGTGCCACCGTGCCCAGCTACCACCTCATTCATTTCATACAAATTTGGGGAGTAGATTTTAAACCTCTAAAGAACTGTTCCCCAGAATGTATTACCAAATCACAGAGGACCAAAGGGAACACACATAAAGATGCTAAATATCATTAAAATGACACATGAAAAAATGAAAAAGCAGGCTGAAAATGACAGAAGGTGGCTGATGGGTCTACAGGTGTTATTTCTTACTCTTGTGTATATCTAAAATGTTCCATGTACTTTTTTTCTAAGAAAACTGACAGCAGGTCACTTTTTGTTTTATTTTAGTACTCAGGATTAAACCCAAGACCTTTCCACTGTACTACATCCCCAGGCCTACAGAGACAGGGTCCCACTAAGTTTCTAACTCTCCCAAGCTGAGCTCAAACTTGCAATCCTCCTGTCTCGGCTTTCCAGAATTCTGCACTACGGGTGTGTACCATCATGCCTGGCTTAGTAGGTCAAATTTTAAAGTCCCAAAATTAGTTTTTAATAACTATTTACAAAGTGTGGGGGTGTGCTCGCTTTGGCAGCACATATACAAAGTGTGAGGGAGAGAACAAATATTATCATTAACTAAGTACCTATTAGGTATTTGAATATGTAAGAATTCTGAAAAATAAAAAGAATTCTGAGATAGAATCAGCCCTATCTCACATCAAAGAAAACTGAGAAGAGGGGTAATTTTTTTTGCTCAAGATCATATACCAGCTGAATTGAAAGTCACAGTCAAAAAATAGAGGGAGGAAGAGAAAGGGAGGGAGAGAAGGAAAAAAGGGAGGCAACAGGATACTAAAGAAAAATCACTCATGCACTAATCCAGTACACAAAAGACAAAATCAGAGAAACAATTTCTGGAAAAGTCAACAAGGTAAGATTCTTATGAAAGCATTCAAAGACAAATATTCAATGGAAGAAAGAAAAATACAACTAGCTAGATGTGGTGGTGCACACCTGTAATCCCAGCACTTGGGAGGCTGAGGAAGGAGAATCTCCACAAGCTTGAGGCCAGCCTGGGGTACCTAGTTGAGTCAGCCTGACCTTACACAGTGAGACCCTGGCTCAAAAAAAACAAAACAAAAGCAATAAAAAAATCTACTACTATTCTGTAAGTCTTATGTATTCACTGTTCTAAAAGTTCTAAAAGTCTGAATAATATTTTCTAAGTAATCCCTTACTATATACACTAGAAGGGTAGATATCTTGGGGAGTGAAATCCAGAGGAAAAAACTCCATTTCCTTCTTGCTGCTAAGGTGTGCTCAGACGTGTGTATGCACACTCTCATGCACTCTATGTGTACACACACACACACACACACACACACACACACACACACACACACATATATATCACAATGTCTCTAAACCTTAAAATTAAGCCATCTAATTTATTCTAAAATAAACTAAGGCTCTGAAAAAATGTTGTAACCTATTGAAAGTGGTATTGTATATTTATAATTCAGAAGAATTTAGCAAAATTCACTGTATTGTAAATTTCACTCCAAGCATCCAGGTTTAAGAAACTTACACAAATAATGCTGTAACTATAAAATTCCATTTTAAAGTACATGGGTTTCAAAAAATATTAGTTTCCTACTGGGCATGGCAGCACACACCTATAACCACAGCACTCTTGGGAAACTGAGGCAGGAGGATCACAAGTTCAAGCCCAGTGTGGGCAATTTATCAAATAAGTAAGAACCTGACTCAAAATAAAAAATAAAAAAGGGGGTTCAGTGTGAAGGCCCTGAGTTCAACATTCAGTACTGCAAAAAAAAAAAAAAGTGCTAGTTTCCTTCCTTATATGTCAATTGACAAAATCCTAATTCCTTGATTTGTGTATGTGATAAGTAGAAATACACATTGTATTATACACATTTGGTACTCAGTAAGAAACAACCAAAAACTCCATATAAACAAGGACAATCAGAATGACTTATGAGTATAAGTTTGAAGAAAGAAGCAAGAGAAAAATATATAAAAAATTTTTGTCTCTAGCTAGGCATAGTGTCATACACCTGCCAATACAGGAGACTGAGACAAGAAAATCACACATTTGAGCCCAGCCTGGGCAACTTTGTGACTTAGCAAGAATCTGTCCCAAAATACAAACATTAAAAATATGAAAGGGCTAGAATATAGCTCATTGCAAAGGCCCTGGGTTCAATTCCCAATATAAGAAAAAAATGTTTTTTGTCTCAAAGGAAAAGAGCGATCATAAAACTTGATTCACTAAATTCAAAGCCATCTTTGTCTACGTAAAGAGAATTCAGGAGAGTCGGGTTCAAAATCAGCATGGGCCCTAACTAGATAGTCTACCTTGGGCATGTCTCAGATCCTCAATTTCCTCAACTAAAAACTGAGAGGGTTAAACTGTGTTCTTTCTAAGGTTCCTCCCAGCTATGACATGGTAAGAAATGTAAATAGATAAAACTACAGCCACATACAGAATAATTAAGAAGAGGAGAAAAACCTTCAAGGACTGAAAAAAAAAAAAAAAAGGAGAGCCATTTTAAGGACAGAAACCTGAAGAGGGAAAAAGTACAGTCTATCATCAGTAATTGACTAAATTCATGCCCTATAAGAAAACTACACATAGTACCAACAAACCTGGGTAACTTTTATTTAAGTATTGTAGGGTCAGCAGAGAATTTCACTTCAACCACAGAAACGGTTCAAGTATGACTCTTACTCATTTTTTTTTTTCTTGCAGTCTGGGAGACTGCACCCCACGCCCTTGCTCTGAGTTACATCCTCAGCACTTTTGAGACCAGGTCTTACTAAGATTAAACTGTCTAGGCTGGGCTCAAACTTGGGATCCTCCCACCTCAACCTCTCAGTGTGCTGGGATTACAGGCATATGATTCTTATTTTTACATCTTAATTTTAAGCCAATACATTTTAAAAATTATGTGGTTTAAAGTGAGCAGCTCAAGATGAATAGTAGCATAAGACACTTGCTTGATCAAAGTTAAACAACTATTTTGTTATCTTTAATAGGCCAGAAGCTGTTAGACATTGCAGATTTTATAATATAAAAACGAGGTGAGTTAACTCTACAAGCTTAAAATCATCTACATCAGAAGAGCTACTCTGAGGATTAGATGAGCTAAGCTAAGGCTGGGCACAGCTCAGAGGTAAAGTGCTAGACCAGCACATGGAAGCCCTGGGACCTGTCCCCAGCACCACCAAAAGAGAGAGGAAGAGAATTCTACTAGTTACCTTTCTAGAGTCAATGGTTTGCAAGAGAGCAGAGTTAATACAGGTTGTAAGTCCAACTTACAACCTTCACACACACAAGCCAAATGCAGGTAGGGGGCAGAACATCACTCTATGCACTGGAGACCCAAAAGATCCAATCAAGGGCTGGAAGCCCATGGCAATGTCCAGTGTACATCCATGTCTGCACTAAAAGGGTGAAGAAGTTGATACTAGAACCAAGATACAACACTCACAGCAGAGAGGAAGACCAGAGCTCCCCTGAGGCAAATAACAGCCATCTCTGACAACAGCAAGGCCCCGAGCTCCTCCTGCGACAAGAACAGCCGAGTTCCCTTCCGGAGAACCAGCCACAACAGAGCTTCTCTGGAAAACGACCAGCCCCTGTCTTCTGCTCCCATTCTCCTTTGTGTTGTGTCAGCAACAATCCTCAGGTGGATCCTCCACGCCCAGAAATGCATCAACTCAATCCAGCTGGGCAATTCTGCGCATGCTGAGTCCATCATAAGAGTATAAATATCTACTTCACATTCATTCATTTAACATGTACTTTTTGAACACCTAGTATGTGTCAGGCACTATGCCAGGAACGGCCAATAAACCCGTACACACACCAAAAAATGTCCTTATCCTCATGGAGCATGTTCTAACATAAGAAAACATACAGTAAACGAAACAGCTGAGAGAGTAAACGCAATGAAAAATAAAGTGAGACATAAAAGGTAGAGTGACAAGAGCCGGGCATGGTAGCGCACACCTGTAATCCCAGCACTTGGGAGGCTGAGACAGGAAGACTGGCACGAATTTGAGGCCATCTTGGGCTACATAATAAGTTCAAAGCTGGCTTCAAGTACATAGTGAGACTCTGTCTTAAGAAAGTTAAAAAAAAAAAAAGAGTAACAAAAACTCAAAACAAAAACAGAGCATACTGTCTTGGTAGTGAGCAAAGTTTATCCAATAAAGTGATATTTGAACAGAGACCCGAGGGAATGAAGAGGGGAGTCACACAGAGAACTAGGGGAAGAAATCAGATTGATCCACTTCTGGAAATGCCATAGACGGGATGTCCAGAAGCATACACACTCAAGACTCAGAATTCCTTAAAAAGGTAAATATCAAAGAAAACAAAAAAATGCTTTTTTTTTTCCTATGAGTGTTTGGGCTGAAGACAGAAATGACAGCAAAGTGATGGTCAGCACTGACGCCAGCCTCAGTGGTGCCTGGGGAGCCCACCAGTCCTGGTGGCTTGGGTGGCTAGGAGGCTTTTATAAGAAAAGGGCATAGAGTGTGAAGCCTAAACATGGTGGGAAATGCGGGGCAGCACTCAACAGGGAACTAAGAGGGAAGGAAATGTACTCACACAAGAGATATTTGGCATATTTACCCTTCTCAATCCAGGCAGAACGGCAATAAAAGAAGTCTCCCTCCTCCTCTCACACCAGTTGGTACACAGAATCCACACTACTAGTACAGTCTAAACAAACTCAAATTGAAACTTACAGACAGTTTCAAGAAATTCTGGGTTGGAAGAGACTGAAGCACGACAGAAGCAAATACCAATCCACCCAGAGTGCAAAGGATACCGTAACCCTCAAACTACAGCCACAAATAAGAACCCCTAGAACACAAGCTCATAATTTTCTTTAAAAATTCACAAAATAGTAAAGAAGCAACCTCCCAAAAATCAGCAGAGCAAGACACGGACCCCAGGCCAGGCATGGTGGCACACACCCATAATTTCACCTGTAATCCCAGCACTCAGGAGGCTGAGGCAGGAGGATTGCTGAAAATGCAAGGCCAGCCTGGGCATGTCTCAAAAAAAGACCCCAGGGGTTGGGGATATAGATCAGTGGTAGAGCACCTGCCTAGCAAGCACAAGGCCCTGAGTTGGATCCCCAGCACTCAGCCAAAAAAAAGACCCAACACTGAAGAATACGAAGATGATCAGACAGACAATATAAAACATGAGTATGTTTAAGAACACAAAATATTTCAAAAATGTAACTAAGAAACTATAAAAATATGAATATGAAAAACCAAACTCATTTCTAGATATAAAAACTGTAACATTTTTATATTATGTTTATTAACATTCAAATATAATTAGGTATATAAGAGATCATTCCAGGCACAGGTAAAAAACAAGTTCAAAGTCCGTAAGGAAGAAAATAAAATCCACTCTTCCTATGAAGTGAGGAGAGCCTTCATCCTGTGTGAGCAAGGTGGGAAAGCGACCAAGGCCATATAGGGAATTGGAGACTAGCCACCACTAGACCTTGTCTCAAAAATATAAAGAAATAAAACAAGTAGCCAGGCATGGTTGCACATACCTGTAATCACAACACTCTGGGAGACTGAGGGAGGAGAATCAAAAGATCAAGCCCAGCCTGAACAACTTAGTATCTTAGGAAGACCCTAAGACCCCAAAATGAAATATAAAAAGGCTGGGGCTTAGTGCAAAGACCCTAGGCTCAATCCCAAGTACCACCACCAAAAAAATGTGTGTGTGTGTGTGTGTAAGGAGGTGCTTAATAAAAATTAAGTAAATAGGCTGGATTAGTTCAGCTAGCCCAGTAAGAAAAACCAAAAGCTTATTTAGTTTCCTTTTCTAATAATTCTTTTTTCCTATTAATTCTTCTTTTTTTTGGTATGTTTTTGATAAAAAAATTTTATTATTTTTACCAAGAACATGTATTGGTACATTGCATACAGAATGATCATAATCAACATGGTTATTTTGTACCTGTACATGATACGTCTTGGTTTTCCCCTCTTTTCCCCCCCTTCCCCTCCCCTCCCTTCTATTCACCCACCCCTCCCTATTTGCAACAAGTGTAGCTACACTTTCCCATTTTTTCCCCTTTCATCTTACTTTTCTTTTAACCTTCTTCTTTATCCCCCTTTTCCCTATCTAGTTCTCTCTTTTGAATACTCTTTTTTTTTTTAAACAAAATATCTATTCTACCCCTTTGTCCTTATTTACACTTACGGTTTCTCATATCAGAGAAACAATTCGCTGTGTACTAATAAGTGTCTGATTTATTTCACTTAATAGTATGTTCTCCAGGAACATCCATTTACATACAAATGACTCTAGTTTAATCCTTTTTTATGGTGGTGTAGGAAAAAAAATCCAGTTTTTCAATTCCCAAATGATTTCTCAATTTAAAATGAACCAATTCAAATGAAAACAAGATCATATACCTACAAGGGCATAAATTATCATTCCTATCTTTTCTAAGGAACAATAACGTTTCTTCAGTTTCACCAATTTGTCCAAATTCCTTTTAATTATCAACATTCTAACAATACTCAGGAACTATAGAAATGTTCACACTTTTGAACATTTATTCCTTTTCTAGAAATTCAAATGCAAAAATATGCTTAAAGAAGCAATTTAATAACCAATTTTAAAAGGTTTACTCAAAAACTGCAAAAAGCCAAAAACCAAAACAAAACAAAAAAAAACCTGCAAAAGCCAAGCTTGGTGGTGCATGTCCATAATACCAGCTACTAGAAAGCTAAAGCAGGAGGATCACAATTTCAAGCCCAACCTGGCAAATTTACTTATTTAGCAAAACCTTGTCACTGTTGGGCGTGGTGGCACACACCTGTAGTCCCAGCACTTGGGAGGCTGAAGCAGGAGGACTGCCTGCAAGTTCGAGGCCAGCCTGAGCTACACCATGAGTTTAAGGCCAGCATGCACTACAAAGCAAGGGTCTTCCAAAAATAAAATTTTAATTAAAAAAAAATATCACCATCAAGATCTTGTCTTAAAATTAAAAAAAAAAGCCCTAGGTTCAATCTCAAGTATAATAATTAATTGGTTAGTTAATTAATGTAAAACTAGATCATGGTGATGGTTGCAAAACTATAAATTTACTAAAAATAATCAAATTGTATATGTAAAACATGCACACTATTTACACCAGTCAGCACATTTCAAAGGCCACATCATTGGTGGAACACCAATTATTAGTTCAGAATATTACGAAAGAAAGGCTCTGTCTCCAGAGATGTGAACAAAAATACATGTGACCCCAACTGCCAATGGTGGCCCCACAACTATGAGGGGACTAGCAACAGATTGAAGCTGCTATTATAGAAAGTAAAACAGAAGCAAAACAGAACCAGAAAGAAATGTAGTCTTCAATATGACTGTTACTGTCCTACCCACCTTTGGGTTACCAGACAAACCAACCTCTGAAAACGTGAACTGTGCTCAAGCCAGTTGCAGTTTTCTATCACATATAACATGAATTTCACATTGGTATAGGGAAGGCTACAGCTCACTAACAAGTGTGTTTCTAGGCTGCATTACTCTTAACCCTTGACTATATGATGACAGGTACTGAGGAAACAGTTCTGGATATGCATCAGACTGAAAACATGTTGAATGACTATCTTTCTGGTAAAAGTCCATGTAAGAGCTTCACAAGTAAACCCCCTATCATTTTATGTGGCCCACATGATATTTTTAAATCTTTTAATTTGACATTTTAAAGTGTTATGTTTTTTAAATCTAATTTTTAAAAATTCTAATTTTTCCTGAAAAAAAATCAAAAAGCATGATCCCATTAGGTTCATGTTACTACAAGCCATCAACTACTGCTTCTTTTTCTTTTTTTTTTTTTTTTTTTGGTTTTCTTGGTTTGTTTTGTTTTCTTTCAATACTAGATATTGAACCAGGGCCTTTGCATAACCCTTTCTTTTTATTTTTTAATTTAAGACAAGGTTTTGCTAGGTTGCTAAATTACCCAGGCTGGGCTTGAACGTGCAATCCTCCTGCCTCAGCCTTCTAAGAGTGCTAGGATTACAGGTGTGCACCACCAGCCCAACTAACAGCTGCCTCTGTAAGTCCGTGAAGTCCACTTCGTACTCAGCCAACATGAACAGAATCTCTGTGTGACCCACTCAGCTCCTACAGGGACTGAGGATTTGTATCAGGATTTAGGACAGAGGACAAATACAATATGGTGGGCAATGAAAAATTATATTGTCTTCTGAACTGTAATATTTTAATTAAAAATCCCATGGATATTTTAAACAAAAAAATTAGAAAAATGTAGAAATGGTAAACACTTTTCTTCAATTATGTAGCCCTGAATACTTTTAAATACCTGATAGAAACGTTAAACTCAGCAGTGAGTTCCTGAAATATGCCAATATGTTAATTATTCTGGGTCCAAAAGTTAGACAAATTATTCCAACCATGCATAAAATGATTTTAAATTGCAACAAGAAAAATGTGAAAGTTGACCAGAAATTTGAAACACATGAAGACTAGACACTTGAGTACTATCAATCAAAGTCTATCTGTAAAACAGATTTGTAAGAGAAACTACAAGAAAGGTAGTAAATTTCATAGGAATCTGAAACAGAGTAAGGTCTAGTTATATTAACAAATTTGGAAGGCAGTCCTTTACAAAGACAGACCTCTAGAGCAGCCATAGTTCTCTTCCACCTACTATAAGGACAACTCTAGAGAGGGGAAATCATTTAATTTTAGCACAGCAAACTTACTGTTTAAGTAGCTAATATTTAATCAATAAAAAAGAATCGGTACAACACTTCTAGCTGGGTACAGTGGCATCTAGCTGGGCCCAGATACAGGAAGACAGTATAAAGGAGAGCACACATGAGGATTAAGTGATACTGACAATACACTAGTTCATCAAATTAAATGGTAGTTCCCCAGGACTACCTTGTTACACAATTTCATAGATTTGTTTTTGGCATCCTACTTTTCACAATTTTAGAAGTTTCACGTCAACATGTTTTTAAAAAGTTAATATCAAACTCTTTGAACAAATTTAATGAAAAGAAAAAAACCAACTGCATGACCTGAAAAATATTTTTTATTTCTAAAATCTTTTAAAGCAATTTTTGGTAGCTACTTTGAAGTTAAATTTAAAAAATAAATAAAACTGCAGGCGGTTTCACCATTAGCATTTAGCAGGACCAGGTTTGAATTCTTATTTAGAGAATCAAACAAGTCTCCACTGACTCATGAGACAAGATATATTCCTGAAAAGACTGTCATTCTAAGAATCAAATTGTAGACAATCTACTTAACCTTGCAGGGCCTCATCTCTGAAATGGGATACATGTATTGAAAGAATTGTTCAGAGAGGCATTAAATAATATACATAAAACACCTGGCCCCTTGGTAGTACCTTTTTAAAAATCACATCTAGCCATGCATGCACAATCTTGTAATTCCAGCTACTTGGAAGACTGAAGGAGGAAGACTGCTAGTTCAAGACCTGCCTGCACAACTTAGCGAAACCCTGAAAAGGACTAGGACTCTGACAGGCTAGGGGAAAAAAAAAAAAAAATTACATGTATTAGTTATTGTAGTTTCCTTGAGCAGAATCAAGACTGAGGTTGACAGAAAATAGTTAGGTGTAACAATACTAACAACACTGAGATGAACTAACCCAACAGATTCTCAATATTTCAGTTCTCATAATTTTCTGAAGAGTTGCCAGGATCCTATATATGGATCACTGAGAGAATCATAAGGGCCAGTGGAATTAAAGGAACAATTTGGGGTTGGGGATTTAGCTTAGTAGTAGAGCGCTTCCCTAGTAAGCAGAAGGCCGTGAGTTCGATCCCCAGCACTGAAAAAAAAAAAAGAAAGAAAGAAAGAAAAGGAACAGCTATCTAATCCTCTCAGCAACTTTCCCTGCTCTATCAAACAAGAGAATGGTGGTGAGGAGGTAGAGTCATTAAACAGATTTTTCCTCTCCTTGAACCCAGTCACCCACTGCCCTGCAAATATGGCAACTGTAAAGGACTTAACCAATGACCTTAAATCTCTACCAGGCCTGTCCTTCTGAGCACCATATAAGCAAACTATTACTACAGAATTCCGATTTTCTTTAATGGTAAAAATACAAGTGACTCATGTTTGGTCATCCACCCCCACAGAGCACATTCTAAAGAACAGAGGAGTTAGAATCCTCCTTCTGCAAAAGAATGTTGTATCTTCACACATAAGCAACTCATTACACGGTAGATCACTACCACAGATTTCTGTTTATCATCCAAGGCTCATGAAGTTTAGAAAAAAAAAAAAATCAAAAAGAAAAGCTTTCAAGTCTATTCTGAGATAAAGGAATAGATCAATTTGCAGTTTATCTCCTTGAGACTCACTGGTGAGAGCCCCATACACATATAAGATCCTAAAAATGCTGCTAACTAGTGAAGCTGGATGATGGAGACCAGATTCAACATACTATTTACATATATTGGACATTTCCATAATAGTTTCTGTAAATGTGTATATATCTGTGGGTATTTATACATCAACTCCCAATACAGTAATCTGGCAGAGAAATGCTGTAATGCTTGAAGTTTTCATACGCCAAAATGAGTGAATTCCAACTAGGTACTTTCTAATTCTAGAAGCTGCAATGCAAATGACCAGACTAGCAATAAAGGTCTAATGCAGGAAATAATTAACTGTCCTGGAATAAAACAAGCCTAACCTTGAAAACATACAGGCAAAGGGAAAAGATGCTAACCTGTTATTACAAGTACAGTATTATACATTTATTTTTGGTGCCATCTGTTCTCTTCTAACGCAAGCTGAGTAGAAGAGGGATGAGTACAGTATTTTCAGGCCAAATTTCCCCGCAATTCTTTAAGTTGACAAGCAACAGAGGTTGGAATAAAGAAATCTTTAAAATCTCCATTAAAGATAATAACTACTTCTAAAAATGGAATACAGAAAAATGGAAAGTATCCACTTCTTAAAAAGAATATTCATAGATCACAGTAATATAATCAGCAACTTCTAATGACCAAGCATTCTTTATTACTACTGGTAGATAAGAACTTCCAAAGACAAAGACTGTATTGTATCTGCCTCAATACTTTTTCAGATTTCCAATTTTCATATACTTACTTAAAATGTAATCTTAAACTCATCACCAAATCTAACTTTTGTTAGTGATTTTTTAAAATGAACTGTCAAAATTTAAAAATAAATACTAATTTGCAACAAATTAACCTTTCATTAGCACTATGAACAAGACTTTTGTGCTTAAAACTTACTATGGCAAAATATAATGTCAGCAGACTCAAAGTCTAACATTCCTCAAGTTCAAAAAAATGTCACAAGAACTTATTTAAAATGTTAAAGAGAAATGCAGATTTAAAAACACACGCCAAGAAGGAAATAACAATTACAGGTAACTCTCCACTGCAACCCTCCCTACCCTCAAAATACTTCCACAGCAACAATTATTTCCTTAGCATAAAAGTGATCTGTTCACTTTCACAAAATCTGGAGCATCAAAACTTGCATAAATCCCTTTAAACTGAAAAATACAAGAAAGTGTTTCACTTAGATCAAATAGAATTTTGTGTTTCTACCCATGGAAAAAGCCACCATGAGTCCAAGCACAAGATTGAAGCTTTAATGTCTTCTTCCCCAACTCACAGAGAAAAGTATATGCTTATAAAATATTTATCTACTTACCAGGTTAAAGACAGTTTCTACAATATCCCTACTGGACACCTCTCCAACTTCCACCAACCCCGTCAGCACGGCAAATTTCATTCTGATGCCCCGGATGGGGAGCCCTGGCTTCAGGGACACTGCACCCCCTTCCGTGGGGGTTTCTTCTTTCCCTCCACCTCCCCCGTCATCACCTGTTGGTGGCGGGGAAGGGACACGATTGTCTTCGCTAGCCATTGCTAGTTCAGGAAGAAGGACAAGTCGGAGTCACCCCTGGAACAGCAATCGCTGCTCTAGTAATCAGCACAACACATGCAACGCCAAAAGAAAAGGGTCCCTCTTCCAACTTGAGAAACCCACAAGCAGTTGAGGTGGAAAGTCCTTGGCGTCGCCCTCCTCTTGAAGAGTACAGTATTTGTCCAATCTCTCTCCCCGAGGCTGACAACAACGCCAAACCCTATTGGAAGATTAAGTAAATGTTAAATAGGCTAGGTTTGTTTTAGAGGGTTTGGGGTGGGTAAGGCGAGGGAAATATTAATTAACTGTCAAATAAGTTAGGAAAGGCACTCCATAGCCAGCCTCCCGGGCTCGAGCACGAAGGCGGGTCCGAGGCCCGAGCAGTCCCCCCCACGCTCCGCAGGTCCTGGCGCCGCGCAGCCTCTCCGCACAGGTGCAGGCGGAGGGGAGCTGTCGCGGGGAAAGGAACAGAGGGGACCCCCAGACTACTACAAAGTTCCCCCTCACCCAGCTCTGCTGACTCGTCCTCACCCCAGCCCGGAGCGGCGAGCCGGCGGTGGCGGCGGAGATCCAGGGCAGGAAAAGGCGGGGAAAGGGGGCGGCGATTGGGCTGCGCGCCCGGCCCAGAGGGAGGAGAGCAGCACCTCGCCCCGCGCCCGGCACCTGAGCTCGCGGACAGGGGCGGGAGGTGTGAGTGGTGGGAGGCGGACGGGCGGGCCGACGGGCGGGGCGGGAGGCAGCAGGGGAGGCCCGCCGGACGGCGAGGAAAGGAGGGGAGAGAGAGGTCGGTGCACCTGGTCGCAGCCTCCAAGTTTCCCTAGTCCGCTCCCTGGGAGTCCGCGGCTGCCCCGAACTCCGTGGTGTCTGGCCCGCCCCAGCCCTGCGCTCAGCTTTTGCTAAAGCACCCACTGCAGGCGCCACGGCCCCCGCGACGAAGGCCGCCCAGGGTGGTGAGGATGTTACTGCCACAGCCCGCCTCGCCACGGCTCGCGCGTCCGTCGCGGTGCCCACTGAAGCTGTTCCCGGCCGCCATGACAGCGCCGAGGGGCGGCGTGCGCGTGCGCGAGCGCGCGGGGCGGCGGGGCGGGCACGAGGGCGGGGGCGCACGGGCGGCCTCGGGGGGGCGGGGGCCGCCTGGAAGGAGCGCGCGGCGCGGGGGGCGTCGTTTCTTGTTCCCCGCCCGCCCGCGCTGGGAAGGCGCTCTGGCGGGTGTCCCCGGGGGCGTTGCCAAGGTGTCTTCTTGGACTTGGGGAAGGACACCTGAGGGACCTCGACGAGCCCGGCCCGCCGCTCCGCTCGCCGCTCGCCGCTCGGAGGGGACTTGGAGACGTCTCCCCCGGGAGGCCGGCAGCTGCCACCGCTCGCGAGGGAACCGCGGCGGCCACCGGGGGTCGGCAGGATTCCTTCTTCGGCAGCTGCCAGCCGAGACCTCGCCCATTCTGAGGACGGGAGTGCCTCAGACAGCTGCTCCACCGCGGAGCGGGTGAGCTGTGCCCAGGGCTGTCCTGGTTTCCAGCGTGAAAGTTAGGATTGCCTCCTCGGAGCCCTGGGAAAGAGGTCGTGGTGCGCCCGAGTGGCCTTCCCCGCCAGCCCCTGCTAACGGAGAAGAGGTGGTTTTTCACCCTGACGCGACTCTCTGAGGTCCTAAGACTTTGCAGAAAATGTAATGTTAAAGTACGCCTTGCTCCTTAAAATGAAAGTGAAGCAAAAAGTGGGGTCAAGTCAAAGGAAGTATTCCGGAGCTGTCAGAAGAAAAACTTAACCTGGTTTGAGAGAGAAAATACTAGTTTCCTGGAGAAAGGTTATTTGAGATGGCCTTGAAAAGTAGACAGAATTTTAACTCCCAGAAATTTTGGAAGGAGGCCACATTAAAGAAGATTCAAGCAAGGAAGTGTCTTACACCCTTTTTAAATGCTAATAGAAAAAATAGTAAAAGGAATTCTGTTGCACCAAAAGTGGGAGGCAAATATTTTTCTGATAATCTGAACTGCTGAGTCTTGCACTTGCCGGGTAAAAGGCAACATCAATAGTTTACCATTTCTGAAATTAAAAAAAAAAACCCTCAGGTTTATATTTCAGGTGATTACATAAGAAAATCTGGAATAGGAGGGATTGGGGCATGACTGCAGGGAAGATAACTTTCATTTGCGATTTCACTTATCTGTATTTTGACTGTAGGAAGCATTAACCATGAAAATCGGGTAGGCTTTTGCTTCCTCAAATTTGGGCAAATAGTTTCAGTTAATACAACTGGCTTATAAGTGCTAATAAAGTATTTGTTGACTAAGTAAATGTCTTCCATTAAAAAGAAGCAGATAATGATCAAAATACCCTCACTGTGGTCAACAATTATTCAGTCTTAATCAGGGGCTAAGGTTTGGGGCTCATGCATTTTCAAACTCACTGATGATGCAGTTCAGCTGGTAAAATGAAAGTGGACATAAGATGACTATCCATTTAAAAACATTGTAAATTTATTTTATATAAATTTTCAGAATTTTTCAACCTCTTGCTTTACTTTTCCCATGTCTACAGTTAAAATAGTTGACAAAGTTGGGAGGTTCACTGCAAAGGAAGCAAAAGGTAAAACTTTCCTTCTAGCCAAGCCGTAGTTAAAATGCAGTAACTCTGAATTATTGTTCAGGTGTAAAACACAGAATTGTGGAATGCTTCAAGGTGAACTATCTGCCTGTCAAATCTTAAAATCCTTTATGGTACATAAGTACTCTATACATATTATTTGAGTTGAGTTAAAACTCTGAAGTTACTTTAATTTTCCTGGCCTGAAAGCCCCTTGCGTGAACCTACAGTGTTATGGTTTGTGTCTAGATGTCCCCCCAAAGACTCATGTGGTAAGAGGTGGCTCCATCTAGAGTGTGTGATTACTAAATCAATCCACTAATTGGTTTAGCACCACCCTAACCCTGGCAGCCTGGATAAAATATAAGGGATAGGAAGAGGCTTGCTTACCCCCTTGCTTGCATCCCTTGCTTACCTTGCTGCCTTCTGCCTGTCTGCTGTGCCACCCTGCCTTGGATCCAGCTGACTGTGAACTGAAACCTCTACAAATTGTGAGCCAAATAAACCTTTCTTCCCTAATTTTGGGTGTAGGTATTTTGTCTCAGCAATGAGAGAAAAGTAAATGAGACATACAGGTACTTCCAGTTAGAGGAAAAATCCCAATATAAATGGGTATTTTATCATTTGTTTATATCTTTGGTACTATTAATGAAAGTTTTCTACTCAAAGCCTTCATGTGAACTATTAGCAAATGAGGACAACCTTACCTGTACCCTGTATCGTACACTTCTACCCCTCCCCACCAAAAAGGAAAAAATTACCTCCCAGAAAGCCAAGCTCAAGTTTCCTATCTCCATCTAATTTGTGTCTTTCTCTGACATCAGCATGTTGGCAGAATTAAGGACCAAAATTTTTGTAATTTTCCTTTTCTTCAGCATATATTGAAACCATAACTGAAGAAAAAAAGAGAAAACACATAAAACACATTGTATTCAGAATAGGAAGACTTCTACATAACTCAAAGAAACTCAAGCATAGAGAATGCAATTTCATGCCGATATCAAGATTATTGATCTACAAACTCTTACCTATATACAAAGAATAAGTTTTTAAGAACAATGATAGGATGAAATGTTCTATCAGGAAAACAATTGTAACTTGGTGGCATTTTACAAAAGTACAGATTAAATGATAATTTAGGGGCAAAAGATCAGACCCGGCATGGGTATCGCTGGATTTAGAATTTCTTCAGTTATTCTTGAGTACTGCTTATGATGTTTTATGCTGAAAATTCGTGTCCCTAGTTTGCCCTTTTTTTTACCAGTACTCGGGATTGAACCCAGGGCTTCCATACTCAGTTGTCTAGCCCTTTTTTGTTTTTCACACAGGTTCTTCCTAAGTCACTAAATTGCCCATGCTGGGCTCCAAATTTATAATCCTAGGTCTCAGCCTCCCAGAGTTCTGGGATTACAGACGTGGTGTGGCTTGTTCATTCTTGAGAATGTCAAACACTGTTTTGATCATTCATTAAATCTTACTATTTTTTTAATCTTACTATTGTTAAATAAAACTTCAAATCTGGGTAATCCTTATCAATAACATTTACTCTGGAGCCAGGTGTGGTGACACATGCCTGTAATCTTAGCACTCCAGAGGCTGAGGCAGGAGGGTTGTTATGAGTTCGAGGTCAGCCTGGACTACATAGCAAGACCCTGTCTCAAAACCCAAAATGAAATAAATAAAAATAAACTCTGGAAACAATTACACTGTAAGGAAGAAGATAATGCCTATTCATAATTTTTCTTTTTATGGTGCTGAGGATGGAAACCAAGGCCCCAGGAATGCTAAGCAAGTGTTCCACCACTGAACTACACCCCAGCCAGCTACCATTGCAATTTGTATAAATACAATACTGGAATAACTGTTGGCATTGGTTATCTAGGTTCTGAATTGCTTGTCCCACTGCCACCCCTCGAAGTGGTAGCTTACTTTTCTGTCACCAGTGCAGAGATGAGACACCAGGACGTGGACTCCAGACCAGCAGGAGAGGACATTATTTTTCTAGCCCTCACTCTGGGATTTGAACTTTGAACTGCTCGACAAAGCCGAGTGAAGAAGAACCAAGGCCCTTCAGTCAGCTTCTCCAGCGACATCCCGGCCAACAACCAGCACCAACTACCTGCCAAGGGAGTTAGTCAATCTTGACTACACCAGGCTAGCTGAGCCTTCGTGAGACTACAGCCCCAGCCAGCACCATGTGGCACAGAATTGCATATGAGTCTGACTGAGCCACACAGAAATCATGAGAGACAATAGCTACTTCTTAGCCAAGTGTGGTGGTGCATGTCTGGAATCCCCGCATCCAGGAGGCTAAGGCAGGAGGATCCTGACAGCCTGGGCTACAGAATGAAACCCTGTCTCAATAAAATAAATACTTCTAGATTTAAACAACTAAATTTTGGCTTGCTTATTAAATAGCAATAGATAGAAAGCCAAAACATCAGGTAAAACAGATAAACTAGTCTTGGGTTTCTCTCCCAGATTATATTACTTCTGTTTGCTCATAGTAAAACATTCCATCCTGGTCACAGCTGTGCTGCAATTCAGAGTCCCTACAATTGATCCTGTGTATTTAAGAGTGTTTAGTCAGAGATCTTCAAAGGAAAAAGGAACATTGTAGGGCACCCTCAGGAAAGAAGCAAATAACCTCACCATCAGCACCCAAAGCTGAAATTCTTCATTAAACCATTTCCTGACTCTCTCGTATAGGGTGCCATAAACACTTTTTATGTAATTCGTGCATTAATGCACATCCCCATTAGATAACACATTCGGGTCACATTTGTGTCACAAAGACCACAAGGAATTTTCCAAGGAGTATCTCTGTTGCTAAAAGGGAAGAAGACTTGGGTTTAATTTAATTTTTAAAAAATTCCTAACATACACCAAATGACTTTCTCTGCTGAGAAACATGTATGAGTTCAACTCCACTAAATGTAAATTAAGATGAAATCAATATAACATCTTTACCTATCTCACTGCAAATATTTTTAATATCCAGTATTGGCAAAGGGGAAACATCCACCCCCTTTGCTGCAAAGGTCCGTGGGTGAGAGCCATCTTCCCAACGCACTGCACTTGCACTCCTAGGGATATAGTCCCACGCAGCCGCAGAGCCCAGAGAACGCTTTACCTTCATGCTCATCTTTGTATTACTTGTAATTTCAAAAACTTAGAAACTATGTAAATGTTGCACACATACACAGCAGGAAAAACTAAATTACAATTTTTCCATACAATGGGCATTGGAAATAGTTAACAGGCATAGAAAATTGTCATGATATATTAAGTCAGGATACTCTATCTTTTGGAGTTGTGTACCATTGATAACATGGTACCAACAGGAGGGAATTTACTTACTAATTCAAATCATTTCCAAAAACCATTTATTGAGCATTCCTATATAATAAGCATTGCATTAGGCATTTAGGTTAGAAGTGAAAGATCCAGTCCCTGCCTTGAGATCTACAGGTCTAGTCCCTGAGGATGGCATACAGTACAGTACAGTAAACCCATCAAAGTCCTAAAAAGAGACTTCCAAGGAAAAGTGATCCCAGATCTCAATCTTTAGGAATAAGCCAGAGGAAAAATCAGGGAAGGTTATGTCAGGATATGAAATCTCTCCAGAATGGTTACTGAATCTTAGAGAACAACTGAACCCAACAATGACTCTTAAATAATTGTATTTTAATTCTGGGTAGAACTATAGAGCAATAAAAAAGGTTGATCTATTCATGTATATTAAAAAACACATCCTAATAGCCCTACTTTGATCACACCCTCTTTATAGGTGCTCCTTATATATAAGGAACCTAAGTTTAACTCTCGTCCTATGACATGAACAAGCATTGTATTTGTTTAAAATGTCAGTATAGTTTTTACTGCCCTTACAACAGAATAAGAGAATGGCATGGAATCTGTGCTCACACAATAGGCTACTGAAAGGAAAATAGACTATTGTCTGTCTATTCTTGTGGAATTTTTGTATGAATGAAAACGTATGTTAACATAACCAAACCCCCATGCCTAAATTATAATTTTACATGAAAATGGTGGGCCTGGAAACAGCAAGTAGGTTACCACTGGAATTTAACTAGAGATGGGCTAACAAGGTGGGGGTGGACCGTGGCAATCTGGCTAAGGACTGAACTCTACCCTCAGGGGCAATCTGCTGCTTTGAAAGGATTTCAAGCAATAAACTGATAGGCTATCACTGGCCTCTTAAGAAAACCACTGGCAGCTACCAACTCCCACTGAATACTTAGGTGAAATTATCCATTGTATAGTATTGATGGACTTAAGTATTTGTATCACTTTATAGTTAGAAAAAGCCCCTAGGGATGTAGCTCATTGGTAGAACACTTGCCTACTGTGTGCAAGGCCTTGGGTTTGATCCCCAGGACTGGAGAGGAGGGGGGGGATAAAGTATACAGATGGAAAGTTGTGTGGACTAATGAGATGATTAACACATTCACTACATGTAGGTACTTACTTTTAAGGCTTTCCCTCAGAATGTTGAGAAAATAGAAAATAATGTTTTAAATGATCCCCTCCATAGATGCAAATCACACTATCTTTGGTAAGGAGCTAGGGAAGTGTATAAATATTATTGAGCTGTAAGCGAATGCTTGCATTGAAATACATTGGAAAGACTGATGTTACTGGGTATGGCACACCGTCGTAGGAAACTGGTGTGGCATAGTCCTAAGGAAATACATTGCCACGTTTGTCATACATGCAGCCAGCCTTGAACACAGAAAATGACATCTTGGAAGTTGTCACTGCCAACTTCAACAGGTCTTAAGCTTCACCTGGAGCCATTAGAATTATCTGGAACTTTCTAGAAACCCAAGTGCCTGAGCCAGTTAAATTAGACTCTTTGAGTGGGACCCAGACAAACATCAGATTTTTTGTTTGGTTTTTGTTTTGTTTTGTTTTCTGAGACATGGTCTAGCCATTTAGTTCACACTGGCCCCAATCTCCTAATCCTCCTACCTCAGTCTCCCAACTGCTGGGATTACAGGCCTGCACCACTATACCCAGGAAATCAGTACTTCGTACAGCTTCCTACATAATTCTAGTAGGGTCCAAGATCTGTGACCCCTCAGATAATTTATTTTTATTTCATTTTATAATATTCCTTTGATGACACATATGACGAGTTTAATTTTTTTTTTGTGGTTTTGTGTGTGCGCGTTGTTTGATACGAGGTCAAGTTCTCATTACATTACTCAGGCTGGCCTCAAGTCCCTTGGCTCAGCCAGTGGTCCCTCAGCCTCCTGAGGACCTGAGAAGACAAGTGTGTGTCACCACCCCCAAACAAGTTTCATGTCAATTAAAATCTTGCATAAATATCTCAGTGTTGGGCCTGGGGATTTAGCTCAAGTGGTAGAGCACTTGTCTAGAGAGCACAAGGCCCTGAGTTTGAGCTCCAGCACCCGCCAAAAAAAGATCTCAGTCTTGCTTGTTGAGATTATTGGAAATAACCTACAATGTCCCTAAATGAGGACAGTCTAGACTACACAGATTTCTATTCCAAAGGCCAACAGTCTTCTAAATCAGAAGGGCTAAGAATTGAGAGTTCTGTGCAAAGAAAATAACAGGCAACTGCTAGATTTCATATTAAAAGCAAAGCAAAAAAAGAAAAATGGTGTCGAAATAGTTTATTTCTAACACACAATTGTAATTAATAAACAAGAATTATCATTTTAGCCAGGAGTGGTGGTGTTATCAGGTAGGTTCCAACATTCCTGGGTTCTTCCCCTCCTCACGCAAAGAATTGAACGAGGGGGGCAAAAAGTAGTTGTAAAGTTTTATTTAAAATTATAGAGAAAAGAAGAAAAGGAAAGTTGAGCATAACAACAGATACAGCAAAATGTGTATGGGGCCTAAAAGGCACAGTAGGGGTCACCAGGAAAAGGCAGGATAGCCTTGGGGCTGGGTTTGCAGATACTGACTTCCCCTGGGAGGGAGAAGGAGAGGACCTTCCTTGGTGGCATGGTAGAAAAGAAAAGGACTTGTTTCTGGTGTTGCTTCTATTTATCTATGTGAGAGGGGTGGCACTTAAAATTGGCACCCCAGGCTGATGTCAGGTCCAAACCACTCCTCCAGATCACATTCCCTTGCCAGCCAGCCTTAGCCATGCCCTATTCCTACCTCAGTGGCACACACCTCTAATCTTGGCAGTTGGGAGGCTGAGGCAGGAGGATTGCCGTGAGTTTAAAGCCAGCCTGGGCTACATACTGAGACCCTATCTCAAAAAACAATGACAACAAAAATTATCATTTAGGAAAATCTACTCTAATTTCCAGAATCTAATGAAATTAATGGAAGTTCTATGATCAGCAACAACAGTAGAAATACCTGAGGGGAAATTATTTTATGTTGGATAGTGAAATTAGAAAGTCTTTATTCTTCTGCTACATGAAATTTCCTCCATGGGACAGTTTGTCAAACAGTCAAAATTTACGTTTAAACTTTAAGTGCTCACATCAGCAGCACATATACTAAAAATGTTTAAAATTTAAGAAAATGAAATGAGCTGGGTGTGGTATAGCACGCCTGTAATTCTAGCACTCAGGGAGCCTGAGGCAGGAAGACTGCCACAAGTCCAAGGCCAGCCCGGGCTACATAGTGAATTTAAAACCAGCCTGAACTATACATATCAAGACCCTGTCTCAAGGGAAAGATGTATTTTGCTTATATCATTTTAAGTAGTTGAGAAAAAACTAATACAGAAACTAACATGTAGCAGTACTGATCTATTTCTAGTTCCATGAGTCAAAATCATAGAAGCTTCGAAGGAAAAAAAATCTGTTAAATTGAAGTCCTGGAAAAATGAGGTAAGACTAACTTAAGAGGAAACAAGTTTAGTAAGCCACCCACGGACTATAATACATATTTATTTCATTCTGTTTTTCTATTTTGTTCTTTACAGATGGATGAGAATTAAGAAAAGAATATAATTTTCCTTTTTTTCCAATTCTTTTTCAGTCATTATTAGCCAAGGTTAATAAGGTAAGCAGAATAACTAAGCAAATAGATTTTAATATTCTTTAAGTTCCCAAGTATTTGACTGCTAGGAAACCGAAATGAATTCACTTATTTTATGTAACTCTGTTAACTCAGAATCGTGCTGATTCAGGTAATGTAGGTAAATCTCACCCTGGCAAGAAGAATTATGAAGGAAGACTGGAGCCACACTTCTGCCATCTCCACTCCCATTTCAGAGACTGGTGCCGCTGCCTGCGCATGAAGACGAGACGGGAAAGAGGCAAGAGCAAGACCCTGCCTCAAAAAGTAAATAAGTGAAAGCAAAGAGACCTGTTAGGACAAAATTTAAATAGTTTAAGCAAGGTGGAGACTGAAAAGGGAAAGAACATAATTCAAGATATATTATGATCTTAGCTAGTTGGGAGGCTGAGGCAGGAGAATCACGAGTTCAAGGCCAGACTCAGTAACATACCAAGACCCTAGTTTAAAAAAAAACAAAAAACAGAGGGTGGCACAGGGAGAGACCCTAGCTCAAAGAGAAGAAGGGGGCCAGGGGGAGAAGGAGAAGGACTATTTGAAAATACAGTAGAACCAACAGGACTTTAAGGCATTGAGAGAGAGGGCCTAAACTGAGGAAAACTCTGCTCTGGGCTGCTTACTGCGCGGTTGGTGGCTGTGCTTTGCCTGAGGGAAGAAGGGTGACTGGGGCAGCGTCACTCACTTGTGGAGCCTCCTCTTGAAGTCATTTTACTTTGTTTCCTTTGAGGTAGATAATGAAGAGAAAGCCTGGGGATCTTTGAAACGAAGGAGAATGAAGTGAAAAGAAAGAATGAGGAGCGTGGGAAAGGAGAGGCCAGTGATGTGTGCAGACGCAAGACAGGAGCGTGGACTGACAAACAAGGTGAAAGTTCGGGGCTGACATGCTGTGCTGAGTCACCGTCCTGGTTACCGTGACACCAACTAATGGAAAATTCTGAGACCTGTGTGCCACTGGCAGCAGCCAGGAGCGAGTGTGTCTCGGGGTTTAGCTGCGTTCACACGTGCACCTGTCCCCACCCTCCCTTTCCCACAACACTTCCCATATCTGTCACCAAACTGATGATGCCACATTTGTTATTCTTCTTACTGTACTGCTGTCTTTTACCTAAATAACACGGTAAGGAAAGAAATGAATGTGTGGCAATTGTAGAAAGTTGGAAAATTTAGAAAAGATCAAAAATAAGAGAAAAAAACACATCTTTAATTGCCCCCAACTTTTGGTACATGCATGTGTTCCCACTAAACGGATGTGTACTCCAAAACTGAGGTCCTGCTCATAATTGTAGCTTGCTTTTTTCTCATGGAGCTATATCAACATTTTCCACTAGTCTTTAAACACAACCATAATAACTACATATTATTACATTAGGTGAATAGACTATAATTTGAAATTATTGGGTATTGTTTCAACTGAAGTTTTTCCAATATTCTGTCATTGTAAACATCATAAAATGTGTACTATTTAATTCATAGGCTTTGGCATCTAACAATCTGGGTTAAATGCTGCTTTTGCAACCTACGGGCTTAGTACTTTTGAGAAATTATTGAAGTTTCAGTTTCTTCACTTATAAAATGACTATGCCAAGTACCTATTGTGAGAATTACAGGCAGAGCTCTCAGCAGAACCGGGTGTGGTGGGACATGCCTGTAATCCCAGCACTTGGGAGGCTGAGGTAGGAGGATAGTTGGGAGTTCAAGGCCAGTTTGGGCTACATAGTGAGCTCAAGGTCAATCGGAACTACCTAGGAGGATCCCATCTCAAAAAAGAAAGGGGCGGGGGTTGGGGATTTAGCTCAGTGGTAGAGCGCTTGCCTAGCAAATGCAAGACCCTGAGTTCCAACCCCAGCACCCAAAAAAAAGCCCTTAGCAGAGTCCTCCGAAATCAATTAATGCATAGTAAACATAAGCCATTGTTAAATAAAGCATAGCTATATTTAAAGTTTTTTTTTTAAATTATAAAAGTTTTTCTGATCAATGTGTGCTACTTATCAGCTAATCTGGTTAGCCTCTGGAACAGCCATGTGGTCTTTTCTTTCTTTTTTTTTTTTTTGGTGCTGGGGATCAAATTCGGCCTTGTGCTTGCAAGGCAAGCACGCTAACCACTGAGCTAAATCCCCAGCCCAGCCATGCAATCTTTGATTCACTCACAAATCCCATTAGTTTCTTCTTTTAAAAAAGTCATTAGTTTATGTCTTTCTTTCTTTCTTTCCTTCTTTGTTCATTTGTTTTTTTGGACAGGGTCTTATATGCAGTTCAGGCTGGCGTTGAACTTAGTATGTAGCCCTACCTAGCCTCAAATTTGCAGTGATTTTCTCCCTCGGCCTAATGAGTGCTGGGGATTACAGGCATAGCATTAGTTTCTTGAAGCAAAAAAAAGTAACTTTTTTCTTTTGTTCTTGTTTTTTGTTTTTTGTTTTGTTGCTCTTAGAGGTAACTCTTGATAATGGGTTTTTCTTTGCTCCTTAGGATTCCATAACAAAAAATGACTTAGTTGATTTTTCAGCATTAGATCTCTGACATAATTATTTCAAATCATCTAAAAAGTACTAATCTGTTAAACTATATCAAAAAAAGAATCTATAACTAAACACAACAAACTGGTACAACTCCTGCTTTGCCTGTTCAGCTCCCACTGTTACCTACTTCCTTCTGCTACGAGTTGCAGGTGGCGAAAGGAAGTACAGCCAAGTTCACAGGGCATCCAGGAAGAGCAGTCGCTGAATTCCACTCTGCCCAGTGCCCCACACCATTGCCCTACCCCCACAGCACTCAAAGACTACGAACTGTACAGATGTCCAATCTCAACAGATCCTCTTGCTCCCATGCCAAGAAGTAATCGCTCGGAATTTCTTTGTAGTGAACTGAGTTCTCACTTACATCTCGGTGACTTTTTAAAAATCAGAGCTACAGCCAGGTGTGGTAAACTCACCTGTCATCCCAACACTGTGGGAGGCGAAGCAGAAGGATTGCGAATTGAAGCTCAGCCTAGGCAATTCAGTGATTCAACAAGACCCAGTCTCAAAAATAAAGTAAAATAAAAAACAAACTTAAAAAAACAGCTGGAGGATATAGCTCAGTGCAAAGACCCTAGGAGCTACTGGAATAAAAAGTTTTAGTGACAATTTTTTAAGACAAAAACAGCAGCAACTAACACCTTCCCCATCCCAACCTACCCCACACATGGCCCCCAGAAAATGTTCTGTGGATTGTGGGCTGTGGTGGACCAATGTGGTCACCTTGAGCAGGAACGCCCAGCTGGACTGGGTTGGTGTGGTTGGGGCCAATAGAGGATCCACCTGAGGATTGTTGCGGACACAACAAAAAGGAGAACAGGAGCAGAAGATAAGGGCGGCTGTTTCCCAGGAGAAGCTCTGTTGCCGCTGGTCCTCTGGAAGGGAACTTAGCTGTTCTCATCGCGGAAGGAGCTCGGGGCCTTGCTGTCGTCAAGGATGCTGCTGTTTGCTTCAGGGGAGCCCTGGTCTTCATCTCTGCTGCGAGCATCGTATTCTGGTTCCAGTAAAGATTTCTTCAGCCATTTAGTGCAGACACGGACGTAGATGGGACAGTACCGTGGGCTCCCAGCCCTTGAATGGATCTTTTGGGTCTCCAGTGCATAGAAAGACATTTGGCACTCTCCCTGCATTTGGCTTATGGGTGAATGTTGTAACTTGTATTTGTCCTGCAGAGATTTATCTGCTCTCTTGCAAACCATTGACTCCAGAAAGCTAATACATGTGCTGTCCACCCTGATTACTTTCTGCTGGGCTCAGGGTGCTATGGAAACCAGAGAAAGTACAGGTGCTTTATTTACACAGTCTGCATTTCTGTTTACCAAATCTCTCTGCGGGGTTGGCAAACTTTCTTCCTTTCTTCACCGTTGCACCTGTCGGTCCAGTGGTGCCCATCAGTCAACGGGAAGTGAGTGTGAAGCCAGTTTCCAGGGACTGGGAGGGGCCCCCAGCAAACTGGTTTGACTGCCTGAAGACTGATTACCCTAGTTTTAGTCAAAAAGAAAACCAGAAAAGAAAAAGTTACAAAATGGCACCAGTCTGAATTTCCCAAGGCTAAAAGTGAATTCAGGGACTGAACAAGCACTGATACGCCTTTCACTTGTTAGCCATATTAAAACAGCCACGCAGACATGGCTTTAGAGAACTGCACTGTTCTCACCAACACTGATGCTATTGTACCCTCTCGGAATGAAAGAGTTCTTAGGTCCCCAAGCACCTGAGTGACTGCTGGGTCACTGTGACAATGAAGACAATCAAAGTCTCCTGGGTTGAATAAAAGGTGCAGAGTCCAGGGGTTGTGAGTTCATTCCACTTAATTGCTTGCATTTAGGTTCTCTGTTTAGCAGAAAACAAAAGAAGGTGTGTACTTAAACAAGCATTGGGCCCCTAGTTCCCTAATGAAGTCATTTCAAATAATGAGGAAAGGGGAGTTTAATTCTACTGGAGACCAATTTTTTGTATTCTTATTTTATTCCTCTGAATCTCATTATTTTCATCGGTAAAACAATAAAACCTACCAAAAAGGATTGTTCTGAGGATCAAGTAAAGTAACGATTACCACTAGACACAGTAATTATTTTTAAAAGGCATTTTAACAATTGTAACTTAATGAACCAATAATGTAGGAAGAAAAATATTTTCCTTAAGAGTCGCATAACCTTTTAGCCAGGCATGGTGTTGCAAGTCTGTAATCTCAGCACTCTGGGAGGCTGAAGCAGGAGGATCACAAATTCCAGTCCAGCCTGGGCAACTTCATGACTTAGCCAGACACCGTCTCAAAATAAAATATATAAAGGCTTGAGGCTGTAGCTCAGTATGAAAGCCCTAGTTCAATCCACAGTACCAGAGGAAAAAAAAGTCACACAAACTTTATAGTTTTTCCTGAATCCATGGGAGATTGGTAATACATTCCTCATACTTAGAAAAACATGAGGGATTATTAACTTCAAGGCCACTTTTGCAGGTGGGGGTTACTGAGGATTGAATCCAGGGCCTTCACACGGAGTTACATCCCTCGCCTTTTAAACTTTTATTATTTATTATTAGCTAAGTCACTAAATTGCTTAGGTGGGCTGGATCTGGGATTGTCCTACTTCAGTTTCCCAGAGTGCTGGGATTACAGGTATGCACCACCACGCCCAGCTTCAAGGTCCTTTTAACTGCCCCTTGTCTCTTCATCTTCACATCCAGAGAAAGCTGTTTAAGTTTCTTTTGTATTTTTTTCAGTACTGGGCATCAAACCCAGGAGTGTTCTACCACTAAGCTAGATGCCCAGGCCTGACCCCTGCAATCCTGGCTCAGCTTCCAGAGAAGCTGGGCTTACAGCTGTGCATCACCTCCCCTGGCTTGTTGAAACTTCTTGCCAGCACTTTTACCTTACTCTGTATTAGCAACCTCTGTCCTCCACAAGACTGACATTCCAGGAGTCTCCCTATTACATGTGGTAGTATCTTGAGTCTAGTGTTTGAACCTTGTGTTGTAATGAAAGAAGCAACAACTGAATACAGAAACTGTCGTGGGGCCTCACTGTCTCCAGTCCAGAGCCTCGTTGGATTCCGATTTTTTTTTCCTCAGTCAATGGAAAAGAGACCAGAGGAGGAGTGCAGCTGTCACTGAGTTAGAGAGCAAAGAAAGAGTTTACAGCAAAAAGGAAGAGTAACATGTTGATAAGGAAGGTCAGGGCTGGTCAAAGCCCTGTGGGTTTGCCAGTGGTCACAAGTGATTTCAAGAGAATGGTCTCAGGTTAGTGCTAAGGAAGAATCAGTAACTGAAGTTGTTAAATGGCCAGCACGAAGTACAGACCCTAAACTGGGGCGGCTCAGCGCCTTTGGGTTCGACCTCCAGCAAGCAGGACACTAGTTCCCTCACAGTCCGGCTCCACAGAGCCCGCCCTCCCAGCTTCACACACAATGATATCTAGCAACATCCCACATCCAGCTCTTCTTGGTCCTCCTGTGTGACCTGAAGGTGTAGGGTCAACAGTTCTGAAGTGCTGAAGTCTCTCCCTAATCTCTCCAATTTAAGGAATTCGGGTTGCCCCAAATCACTAACATATAAACTGTAATTTTTTTTTTCTGTGGCACTTAACACGCTTAGCCTGGTGTTACAGGTAGGATAAATATGATTGCCCTCACTATAAAGGGGATAAGCAAACTTTAACAAATACTAAAACTACTTTCAACATTAGGATACTACCCCTTCTGATGGGTGGTAGTTGTGTAGATGCAGGAAAGGAATCTAAATCAGAAAAATTAAATCAACAGGACCAGGGATGTAGCTCAGTGTTGGTAGAGCACTTGCCTAGCATATGCAAGGGTGAGAGAGAGAGAGAGAAAGAGCTGAGCCCAGAGTGTGTCCCAGCCACTGGGGAGGCTGAGGTTGGAGGACTTCAGGAGACAGTGAGTTCAAGTCCAAGCTAGACAACATAGCAAGACTCCATCTCAAGAACAAAAAACAAATCAACTACAAAAAACTAGTCAAGAGACTATAGAGGGAATGGGGATTTATTTAGCTCAGTGGTTAGAGTGCCGGGCTAGGAAGCACAAGACCCTGAGTTCGATCCCTGACACCAAAAAAAAAAAAAAAGAGAGAGACTATAGAACTTCATTTTAATCCAACAGACATGTATTATGCAAAATTGTACCACCAAGATCCATTCTCTGCAGGATTCTTCCTCATCCAGCTCAGGCCACTCATTCACATGTTTATTCACCATAAAATGCGGTGAGGCCAGGGCAGATGGTTACATTTGCACAGAGTGCAGCACCCGTGAACTGCATCCTCCGAGCTGAGTAACACTTAGACACTAAGCAGGTACTATTCTGGCGCCATGAAAACCCTGGAGATAAACCAGGGTACAGAGCACTTCTCACATTGTGCTATAATTGCAGCTTTAATTGTCTGTCTCCCTTGGTGTGATGAAAACCATTGGAGCCCAGGAGCCTTAGCTGTGAAGTCAGCTTTCTGCAGGAGCTGCTAAGGTGCTCACCCCACAGAAAAGGGTAGAGTCCAAGGAGGGGAGTCCAGGCGGAAAAAAGCAGTCAGTGGGAAGGAAGAGAGGACTGTGTTTGACAAAAGTTCTGTTTAGCTTAAAAAGAACAAAAATAAGGGAGAGGGGAGATATCTGTCCTGGAGGGATTTGTAAATCACAACAAAGAATTTAGACTGACTCCTACTAGCCAAAGGAAGCAGTGTGGATGTGTACGGAAAGAATGGTTTGCACATTCCCATACTAGATCCTGGAAGACAGAGGATTTGAGAGGAGGCAAGGAGCCCTCTTTTGAAGCTGCAGCCTAAAGCCAGGACTTATGGTAGCTGGAATGGGAATGTAGAAAAAAATACATGTTCATTTCTTACTAATCTCTAACTGTAATTTAAGATTTCCTGCAATTATAAAAATTCCCAGTATTAATAAGATCTGGGCCGGGGGTGTGGCTTGGGGTAGAGCACCTGCCTAGTATGCCTAAGCCTTGGGTTTGAGCACCAGAATTACAACAAGAACAAAAAGAACCCCAGCGCTGCAAAAATAGTGAATAAAATGAAATTTAATATATGTTTTTATAACCAATGGAAATCAGATATTGTCACATGGTATTCCAGTTATTGCAGATATCTTCAAACACTATTCTCATTGCTATTGTTAGGCAGGCAAATATTAGTGGCCCTGAGGCAAAATAGCACTCTGTATTAGTTACAGTTAAGAAATAAAGACCTCAACGTATGCTACATTTATAACCATGACTTGGACCAAAGACACAAGGTCTCAATTTCTAGAACAAGGCACCCAACACTTTTGGTTGCCATAGCCTATGGCCCAATGATATTAGGAAAGGAAATATTCTTTAAAGACACTCCCACCTTGGGCTGGGACCTGATGTAGATTAAGAATTTATCTTTCCTAAATTTCTTTTGTAAGTTTCTTACATGATTAAGGCCCCTGAGGGAACACTGGCCATCTGAAAAGGACAGGTAGACATTAAGAGCAAACTCTTAAGAAAACTGGTCGATAAGCATCATAATCCCACAGTTCCCTGGACCCCAGGAGTGACTCTCCTGCGCATAAAAAGAGATCCAAACTCACATTCGGTTCAGATGCCTATCTGGTACTGTGCCTGCTCATGAGCAGGTATAACTCTTCCTACCTCTGCTCTACCTATACTTCTTGTCTCTGTCTATCTCTCTCTCTTTGTTTTGTTTTTTTTTTTTTTTTGAAACAGGGTCTCACTGTACAGTCCAGGCTGACCTTCAACTCACTATGTAGCCCAGACTGGCCTTAAACTCATGGCAATCCTCCTGCCTCAGCTTCTCAAGTGCTGAGATTACAAATGTGCACTGCCACACCTGGCTAGTAAACTCTATACATCTGCATGGCCACTTATATGTCCTGACTCAATTCTTTCATAAAGCACTAAGGACCAAGGAACAAAAGCTGATTCCTTCAGGCATCAGGCCTGGTTTCCCGGGAACGCTACTGTGAATCTACAGTAGTTCCGGCACCCACTGCTAGACCTTATTAGTGGATGGATAAACGTGTGCATAAGTGCACTGTGTTTTTTGTTCATTTGTTTGTTTGGGGGGAGTGCTGGGGATCGAACTCAGGGTTTGTGCTTGCTAGGCAAGCACTACCACTGAGTTAATCCCCAATCCCAAGCCCATTGTACTGCTTTAAATATACTGGCAGTTGCCTAGTTTGATCACCAGCACTCCCACAAAAAAAATCCTGGTACTTGCACTGCAATAAATTACTTTCCTCCTTTGCACATTTAAAAGCATTCTGCTTCACCAGGTACACACAGCAGGCTGTGGCACTCAGAGTCCCTCCTCAGGCGGTAGATCTACCAAAGTGCCTTGGTGCCTCCACAGCACACATCTTCCCTTCCTAACCTTCCTCTCTTGCCCAATCTCTTCTGCTTTGAGCGTCAGGTTTTGGTTTTTGTTTGTTTGAGGTGGCATCAAGTATGGAATCCAGGGCCTTCCCACTGAATTATGTTTCCAGTCTTTAAAATGTTTTTGGGGGGTCCAGGTATTTAGCTCAGTGGTAGAGCACTTGCCCAGCAAGCATGAGGACCTGAGTTTGATCCCCAGCACCGCCCTCAAACATTGTTTTTTAATTTCAAGACAGAGTCTCATTCAGTTGTTAAGTTTCCCAGACTGTGGTTGAACTTGGGATCATCCTGCCTCAGCCTTTCCCAAAGAGCTGGGATGACAGGCTGTGCCACCAGGCTCAGATTGTTTTGTTCTGTGGAAATGCTGCTGACTGAGTGCTCCATTGCACACCGCACCCCAGCGTGGTGTGCTTTGTTTGCACTCTTGTGACAACCTGCTTTTACCCAAACATAGTTCTTAGCGTGTGGATCCAGCATCCTACAATTTAACATGAGAGGTTTTAAATATCACAAGTCACCCTGGAAGTCCAGGACATGTAGTAATTTGTCAGTCTACTGAGGCATGAAATAGGATTGCTACTTCTAGGAGGGAGCTGCTGAGCCAGTAAGCAGCCTGAGTGCTCAGGGTCCACACTGCTGCAGGAATTATTTGATACTCAAACAGAGCTACAAATTACATCACACTATCCCCATATCACAGGTGAAGAATTCGATGACATCACAAATTAGGGTAGAAATGAAGGATCTAGAGACCCTTTAGACTACCGTATGGTTTCTCAACCAACCACTAGGATGCAAGCTCTAACTTTAGAGATTAACTTTAATCTTGCCCATCCTGCAAGTTCAATAAATTGTTTCTTGGTGAATGAAAGGAAGAACCCTAAAATTCTGCCTTCTCTTTTTGAAAGGCAAATTCCTGGAGGTCCTAACCCTCATCTGGCTCACACCAAAATTCCAGCTCCTGGCACAGTGCCTGGCTCATAAAAAGTAAAAGTGTTTAATAAGTGACTGTCCAATTCTACATTAATTTGTGTTTACTTCACATCTGACACACATTTTCTTTTACTGAGGGTTTTCCACAAAGATCTTCGAACAGCAAAATAATGTACAGAAGTATTAGTAAGGCAAAGTTTACAGATAGTTAACAATTCTTTCCAGCTTTCAACTTTCATATTTTTTTAAAAAACTTGAAAACATCATTATCACAAGAAGCTTTTACTTATAAATTATAAGATGAGAAATCTGTTTTCCTTCACCACTGATTATCATTAAGTGCTCAGTCAGCACACACAGTTAAGTATCTCTGTATAACACATTTCCCCTTAAATTCAAATAAAGAAAAATAAGTTCTTAGTTTTAATTTCTTAGTTTACCTCACAGAATGAATAAAATTGAGACAAAAATAAATATAACTGGGAAACAGTGAAAGATTTTACCATATTACACTATAGACCTTACTTAGGTTTAAGATTTGGTTTTGAAGGGGATGAAATTTGATGGTAGTACTAGGTTGAATGAAGAAGGACACATCTTTTTCAAAATCTAGAACATGTTAGGTATAAAAAATATCCTATCTCAAAATGCTTCCTTTCCCGAGGAATCCAGAAACAGACACAAGAAACCAGAAGTGAAATGTACACAACCCACTTTCAGCTCCTTGCCCTTTTCCTTCATCAGCTTCCGCTGAGCTGAGCGGGCTCAGAGTCACTAATAGCTACGTGTCACACATATATTTAGAAGCCACCTTCCAGAGGCATTGCCTTTGCCTCCAAGTGTAGTTTCAGTAAGCCTTGCAGTTACAATTTTTTACACATCACAAAAGCCTGGCTTTGTGAAATTAACCATTCTCATTTTTTAAAAAACAATGAGTTTTCAGATAGTAAGGGATAACAAAACCTCTTGGTACTGTATCTTTATATGTTATACAACAAAAGTAAAAAAAAAAATTTTTTTTAATGGTACCGAGGACTTACCCCAGAGGCTCCGGCATGTTAGACAAGTGCTCTTTGAGCACATCCCCAACCCTTTTTATTTTTCATTTTGAGATAGGGTCTCACTAGATTGCCCAGGATGGCCTTGAAATTGCCATCATCCTGTCTCAGCCTCCTGAGTAGCTGAGATTACAGGCATGTGCCAGTGCATCTGACCAGTAAAAGTGAATTTGCTGATGATTTTTAATTGATTTACATAAAATACATGCCTAAAATATAATAAAGAGAAAATGGCTTCAGTTTTTCTTTGTGAAATTTGGGGATGCTACAACAATTAAATTGGAATATTTTACTGAATTTTATAACATCTTGAGCCGACATATAAGAGGCATGATATACTGGGACCAGATCATCTCCCTATCTGTTTTCTACCACACTTTAAAAGCCAACAACAGAATTAGTCACTAAAGGCTTTCTTAGCGCGCAGACATTTTAACTGTTAAGTCACTCTTTTTTTCTATGAATTCATTATACTCATGTCACCTGGAGGAGGCCACTAAAGAGATGCCACAGATAACAGGAAAGCTTCCACCAAAAGCTCCACCCCGAAGTAGCCAAAAAACCCATACGGGGCCCGGGGACTGGGATGTGGCTCAAGGATGGAGTATGGGCCTGGCCTGTGTGAGGTCCTGGGCTCACTCCCCAGTACTGAAGGAAAAGAACAAGCAGGGACTTGGTATAGTTGGGAATGAATGCTTCACCATTCCCTGTGGCCCGTCCTAAGTCTAATGTCAGAAACAAGGGACTTTGAGTTAGAAAAGAAGCAAAGAAATACAGCAGGCAGGTTCAAACTTTGCACACACAACCTGCTACATGATGAGAGAGCAGACATTTCTTTTCTTCTTTGCAGTACTAAGGATTGAACCCAGACCCTTCACACTGAGCTATATCCTTTTTTAAATTTTGAGACAGAGTTTCGCTAATTTGCTAAGGTGTCCAGGCTGGACTTGAATTTGCAGTTCCCCTGCCTCAGCCTCCCAGACTGCTGGGATTACAGGGGCAAGGTATGATGCCTGGCTTTATTTTCTTAAGAAAGTCAAACTTAACATCACTAGACTATGAATGTGCCTGGCACAGTTGAGACATAGGACTTGTACCCCACTTACTGAATGTATGTACACTGAATATTTATGGCAGACCCTCCCTCTATCTCTCTCCCTTTACTTATTGCCTGGAATGAAGGCCAGCAACTTGGCACTTAGCTGTCTAGCAAGGGAGCTGAAGTCCCTTTGCTCGTGAATCTAACCCACAGGTAAGACCTTCTCATCCAAATCATCCTGCGGTGAATTTTAAAGTATTCTCTACATCCACTGAGATTTTACTTCCCCTAATCATGGGATTATAAATCAGGAACTACCTGCCATTAAAGGAACCTTCTGTTGTGAAAGATACAGATTAAAAAAAAAAAGGCCAAAAAAAACCAATCTGAAGAAATAAGTATGTAAAAGAAAACTTTAAAAAGAAAATTAAAATGTCATTGCCATAGTTTGGCTCTTAACTATCCCCCAGGGGCTGAGGATGTAGCTCAGTAGGAGAGCACTTACCTAGCATGCTTTCAGCCCTGATTCCACCCCCAGCATCAAGACAGACAGATAGGCAGGCAGGCAGGCAGAAAGACAGACAGGCAGACAGAAAGACAGACAGGCAGAAATACAGACAGGCAGGCAGAAAGACAGACAGAAAGAAAAGGAAAGGAAAGAAAGAGAAAGAAAGAAGAAAGGAAGGTCTCCCAAATGCCCATTTAAGGCTTGGTTGGTAGGTGATGGAACTCTAAGAGGCAGGAACTAGCAAAGGGAAGTGAGGTCACTGGGGGCTGCCCTCCAAGGAAGCTGGACCCAAGCCCCTCATTTTCCCTCGTTGCTTCCCAGCCACGAAGTAAACAAACCTCCTTCACTACTATGAACTCCCACCATGAGGTACTGCATCCCCAAGCCCAGGGCAAAGGCTAAACCAACCATGGACTGAAACCTTGGAAACCATGAGCCAAAAATACCCTTTCCTACTTTAAATTGTGTATCTTGGGTACAGTATTTTGTCACATTGTGGAAATCTAACACAGCCATTAATAACTTTAGATAGAATTCATATATACATATATTTAATAAAACATCAATAGGATGCTAAAGAACAGACTTTCTCAGAGTAAGAGACTCATCAAAAATTAAAAGCATGACAGAAACAACAAACAATAGAGGGCAATATAAAGTTGAAGTATCACTAGAAACAGAACAGAACAAAACAAAAATGCAATGGAAATGGCAAATAGGAGAAAAAAGGTAAGAAAACTGAAGGAATAGGAAAAATAAATGTATTAGTCACTTTTCTAGAGTCAATGGTTTTCAAGAGAGCAGATTTAATACAGGACAACTCCCAGTTATAACATTCACGTACACACAAGCCAAATGCAGGAAGAGTAGAGAACATCTATCCATGCGCTGGAGACCCGAAAGAGCCAATCAAAGGCTGGGAGCCCACGGCACTGTCCTGTGTAAGTCCGTGCCTGCACTAAAAGGCTGAAGAAGGACTGGGGATTTAGCTCAGTGGTTAGAGTAGTTGCCTCGCAAGCACAAGGCCCTGAGTTCAGTCCCTGGCACCCACCCCACCCCCCAAAAAAAACCACCATAAAATGCTGAAAAAATCTGTACTGGAGCCAGGGTATGACACTCACAGCAGAGAGGAAGACCAGAGCTCCCCCAAAGCAAACAGCAGCCATCCTCCATGATAGCAAGGCCCCCCCTTCTACGATGAGAACAACCAAGTTCCCTTCAGGAGAACCAGCCACAACAGAGCTTCTCCTGGGAAACAGCCAGCTGCCATCTTCTGCTCCCGTTCTCCTTTATGGTGTGTTGGTGAGAATCTTCAGGTGCATCTAGAATCACACCAACTCAGCACAGCTGGGTGTCCCTGCCCAAGTTGACCACAATAAGCCCACCACAATAAAATGAAGGAAATTATCAAAATTATTCAAGAAAAACATCACCAGAGTTTAAAGACTCAAGTTTCCAGATTAGAGGGACCCACTGGGTTGGGAAAGTAGCTCTGTGGTGGAGCTACTTGCCTAGCAGGAGGCCCCAGTTCATTTCCCAGTACCACAACAACAAAAATGACCCACCAAGTACTGAGCAAAACGAATGCAGACAGATTCATAACAAGTCATCACTGTAAACTCTAGAACACCTGGACAAAGCATTGATCCTACCCTGTTCGGGGGGGAAAAAGGGTACACAGGTTGGTTATACACAAAGAATAAGCACACAGCTTTGGGTGTCTCAGCAGCAGCGGCAGACACAGGAAGACAGGTTTTAGCCAAGCAAGAGAGATATCTTCAAATCTGAACAAAGTGACTTCCAACCTAGAATTCTACCCTCAGAAACCATCAGTCAAGAATGAGGGTTGGGGATTTAGCTCAAGTGGTACAGCGCTTGCCTAGAAAGCACAAGGCCCTGAGTTCGATCCCCAGCACCACTCCCCCAAAAAAGAATGAGGACTGGAACCAAGTGAGGTAACATACTCCAGTTTCCCAACCGCTGGAGAGGCTGAGGCAGGAGGATCACTTGACCTCAGAAGTTCAAGGCCTGGGCAATATACTGAAACCCTGCCTCAGGAAAAAAAAAGAAAAAGAGTAAGGAGGAGGCTGAGAATGTAACTCAGAGGTACAGAGTTTGTATAGTATGTGTGAGGTCCTGGGTTTAATCCCCAGTACCAAAAAAAAAAAAGAATAGGAATTGAACAAAAATATTTTCAGATATTCAAGATCTTAAAAATCGGGGCTGGGGTACAGCTCAGCGGTACAGTACTTACTTGCTGGAATGTAAAAGACCCCAGGGTTGGTCCCCAGCCCCCCAAACAAATGTGTGTGTGTGTGTGTGTGTGTGTGTACCCAAGGCCCTAGGGGCAATCCTCAGCACCACAGCAAAAAAAAAAAAAGAAAGAAAGAAAGAAAGAAAGAGAAGAAAAATATATTTATTTCCCATGTATTTGTATTTAAAAGCTACTGAAGGACATGCTTCACCAACATAGGCGAATAAATCAAGAAAAAGGAAGAAGAGAAAGACACGCACTAAAGGAACAAGGGACCCAACAAAGATGGAGGAAATCACCAAATGACAGCTGTCCCCACCAGGCGGTCACCAGTCCGGGGGGGCAGATGTAGTCAGCAAGTCCTCACCAGCACCCTCTGCCACAAGCCCTCTTCTGCTTGAAGACGGAGTAGCTGGTTGAGCCTGACTCAGTTTCTTATCTGCGCCAGGCTCATCTTCCTAAAGGCAGCCATTTCCAGACAGGCCTTGCTCTGTCTTACCAGCTCCAGCAGCTCCCCACTGCATCCCTGTCAGTGGGTGGAGCATAATAAGGGACTCCCAGGAGTCGCTGCAGACAGAGGAAATTTCTTGTAAGCTCTCAGAGGAGCTCCAGCCAGACTGTGACTCAGAGGTTCTCTGAGTGTATTTTCTCTGATTCTCTTCAACCAGTGACAGCAATATTGCCCTTTCCTTACCCATCCAGGCTTGTGATTGCTACTCCAGCTTTCAAAATGCGGTAATATACATTTCAGGGAAGTAGTCACAGACGGTCGGGTTTTGGAGAAAAGCAAGTGAGTCATGGCAAGAGATCAAGACAGCAGATGCCTCAGGGGAGCAAGAGGGAGTGGTGGGGCCGGGAAGCACCAGGGCCCTGCTATGGGTACCCACCCTCTTCACCCGGGGTGGCACCACACTGAGTGTGCATGTTTAAGCCACACACACTTCACACACTGACCATATAAATGGCACATTTCACAGTCAAGCATCTCTTAAGAAAAAATTAAATAGGTATTTTGTTAAAATTATTTACCTGTTTTTCATTGAAAGATACTTCTATTTTATCACCAACTTTGATTTCAGATCTTGATGAAATAGAGGTGTTTCTAAAACCTCATCTCTCCTATATTCATAAAACTTTCTGCTCACAAGGGAGTTAAATGATACAATATCTCTGCTATGCAGGGAACTGAAATTTTCCTCCCAAGTAAGTGTGCTATAATAGACTTTTGTAGTGTTTTCATTTTCCCTGAATGTTGGGGATTTAGTTCAGTGGCAGTGCACTTGCCTAGCAAGCACAAGGCCCTGGATCCGATCCCCAGCACCCCCAAAACACTTCTTAGTTCTTGAATGTAAACAATATTGCTAACAATGAACATTTTCCCTGAATGGTGACAGCAGTATTTTTCCCTCACTAGTTCATTCAATAAGCTATTTAAACCAATACTAAGTATATGAATAGTAATTTTTTAAAATATATTAAAAATGTTACCATTAATCTAATGTTACCATTAATCTACTGATTCTCAAGGATTGTTTACCCTTCTTTTTTTTTTTTTCCAGACAGGATCTTGCTATGTAGTTCAGGTTGGCCTTGAACTCACCATGTAGCCCAGGCTGGCCTCAAACTCACAGCGATCCTCCTGCCTCAGTCTCCCAAGTGCTGAGATTACCGGCATAGGCCACCGTGCCCAACTGTTCACCCTTCTTAAAACACAAAAGATAGCCCCGTGGGTAAAACTAAGAGGTAGAGTACATGCTTAGCAAACAGGAGCCCTGAGTTAAATTCACAACACCAAAAGCGGGGGATTATATATGTGTGTATATATATATTTTTTTTTTTATTAAGTCAATTGTGGCAATCTTTTGTTTTGTTTTTTGATACACTGGGGATTGAACCCAGGACCTTCATGCCGAGCTCCATCCCAGCCCTTTCTTTATTTTTTTATTTTCAGACAGTCTCACTAAATTGCCCAGACCGGACTCAGTCAGTTGTGGCAATCTTAAGTGAATGTGTTAATCTTTGATTTTTAAACTAGTTGATGAAATATGGTGATATTTTGATGTCTCAGCTTTGGATTTTAGTTTGGATTTTTTTTTAATTTCTGAGTCATTGCTGAGGTCAGATAAAGGAATTTTACAAAGGTTCATGAAACACAAATATTTTCAAGCTTGACTAAATATAAAATATAGTTAAGAATTTTTACATGTTCCTCTGGATACACTGCCTCAGGCAAATACCTACTTTTACCTATACCCAGGGGTTGTCTGATTCATCACTTATTCAAATTGCAGTGGACCTTATACCTGGAAAATGTTGATTACATCTACATTTTCTAACATGTACTATAAATGTAAAGCCAAATGTCCATCTAAACTTGAATCATTTCCTTTACTTATCAATAGCCTAAGTATTTTCTATGTAAAATTCTTTATGGCTGGGCTGTGATGTTGCATGTAATCCCAGCACGCTGGGAGGCTAACGCAGAAGGAGCACAAATTCAAGCCCAGCCTGGGCCAGTTAGTAATTAAGGAGGCCTTTTTCTTAGAATCTTAAAAAATTCAAAAAGGGCTGCGGATATAGCTCAGCTGAAAGCCCTGAGTTCAATTCCCAGTGCCACTACCCCCCAAAAAAGGTACAATTTTGTTATACTTGAGGAACTAAGTGAGAAAATGTTCACAACTCACAACCGTTCTTCTGGAAGATCTAATATAACTGTTAAGCACGATCTGCCTTCTTTGCTCTCTGCCAGGCTGCCCGCATCCTCGCTGGCACACAGTGGGCATTAAAGTACTGGTGACCCATGCTGGCACCGTCACTATGGCACTGTAATTGGAGGCATTCTTCTGATTTTTAATTATCTTTAGAGACAATTATACACAGAATTTCCACAGTGATAACCCAGGGCCCTAAGCCTATTCATTATGATGTAAATAGGGTAAGAATAAATTCCTCATGCTATTTCACAGGGAATATTTCACTTTGGTTCCCTATTTTTATAAAGACTCTAAATATAAATAAATAGACGCTTCTCTTTTCTTGAAAACTCGGTTTTCAAGGTTTTACTCTTTATTTTGATAGTGGTTATTGGGCCTAATTCTACTCTAGTATTCTTTAATAGAGATACATTGTTTAATTCCATGCAGTGAGTTTTGTTGTTTTTAAGATTATAGAATTCTATTCTTACTGCCATGGAAAACAATGGTCTGTTTTACATTCCTTGGAACCTTTTTTGTTTTATTTTTTGAGACAGGGTCTGGCAATGTAGTTCAAGCTGGACTTGAACTTCCTATGTAGCCCAGGCTGGCCCAGGCATGCTTGTTATCCCCACTCATGAGGCTGAGGCAGGAAAACCACCACAAGTTTCAGGCCCATCCTGGGCTATGTAGTGAATTCAAGGCTCGTCTGAGCTACATAGCGAGACCCTGTTTCAAAAACAACAACAAAAAAAAACAAAACAAAAAAACCCGAAATAAAAAATAAAGTTGATGGATGTTTAGAAGTAATTAGATTCAACTTACTGTCTAATTAAGCAGTTTCCCCAGCTCAGTTTTTAAACCATTTTCAGTATCTGAGAGCCTACTGTAGTAGATGGCAGTCTAGTTCATTTTTTTCCCTTAAAATGTAAGCGTCTAATGAAAAGAAAAAGAAAAGTTAGATATGGTATTTGTTACACTCTGACATTTTAGGTCATAATATTGATGTTTTGTGATCAAGTGCATTTGGACTCTGTCAGGATCAAAGTGGGAGTCTGCCAAATGCATCGTTTCCTCCTTCGCTGCCGCCGCCAGTCGGCCCACAGCTTCCGGGGTCACTGTCACCAAATCCCTTGGGCTGAGTCAGTTCGTGTTTGAACAGCTCCAGTTGCCAGAAAGCTCTTTCTCATGACTAATTAAAGTTATGAGTTGCCCAGCTTTTCTATCATGGATCCCTGGACTTACAGAAAGCCCTGCTGCCTGGGTTCAAACGCCCAGGGTGGCTTCCAGGTCAGCCAGTGACTAACTGTGTGAGCCTCACTTTTCTGGTCTGAAAAATGGAGGGGTTGGACCATTTAATCCTTCTCTACCTCTTCAATTCTTGGTTTCTAACAGTCCTTCTGTAAAGATTTTTTTGGGGGATGGGTGTGCTGGGGATCAAACTGAAGGCCTGTGCTTGCTAGGCAAGAGCTCTACCACTGAGCTAAATCCCCAGCCCCTCTTCTGTAAAGATCTTATGACATCCGAAACTAGTTTTGTGTCCCCCTAAACTCACCTTTCTTTCACTCTAATGTCAGAGATTCCTTTTGTGACTAAGTCCTTCACAGCCTTGCAGCCAGTGCCTGGATGGCCTCCAGTTTCTCAGCCTCCTCAAGGGCAGCAGCCCCCACTGAGGAAAAGAAATGTTCTGGATGTGGTCCACCCCCTGAACTCCCTGTTGTCCTTGGATCTGTTATCCAGGCCTGAAAAACAAAAAATCACCTGACAATGCAACAGTTTAAATGTATCACTTCATAAACCCGTGGGTCAGAAATTCAGGGGAAGCTTAGCTGAGTGACTCTGACATTCCGGTCCTTTTATTTTACTTTTTTACTTGGAGATTTAGTCTCTCTAAATTATTACATTGCCCAATTGCCCCCGGCTGGGCTCAAAGTCGATCCTCCAGCCTCAGCCTTCCGGAGTGCTGGGATTTCAGGTGTGTCCCAGTGCACCTAGCCCAAAGTCTCTTTTAAAGTAATTTTAGATGGAATATCATGTTGCATCTGCCATATTCTATGTGTTAGAAGAATCACTAGAGCCAGCCCACAGGATTACACGTAGGCATTGAAATATTTTAGAGGCTGCCTGCAACAGTCCTGAATACCCTCTTTCTATAAATGCCACCTAGATTTCATGACAGTTTTGTGACAGTAGTTCAGGTTGAGCTTCTAGTTCATCAAAACTCGAACTTTTTTGGCTTTTTTTTTTTAAGAGCTATTAGTTTTGGAGTTAATCTCTTTTTTTTTTTTTTGGTGCTGGGGATCGAACCTGAGTCCATGAGGGCCTCATGCTTGCAAGGCAAGCACTGTAACCACTGAGCTAAATCCCCAACCCTTGGAGTTAATCCTTTTAAACCAAGGGCAGAACACTATCTCTTCTACATTTTATTTGATTTGTCTCCAATGTATTTTTAAAATAGTGTTTCATGTATTTTATAAATCCCTATTGAAAAAATAGGAAGTATGCTAAAACATATTATTTCAGATGTCAACAATCTTGGTTTCAGTAACACATTTACTAGTGGTTGAGAGGTTTGACTTGGAATCATGAAGCGGGCATGGTCACATATGCCTGTAATCCCAGCACTCTGGGAGGCTGAAGCAGGAAGTTTGAGCCCAGCCTGAGCAATTTAGTGATAATAGCCAGCACAGAGAAGGATATCTGGGTATAAGCACTCTCACTTCTTGGTCTCTTAATGTTCTCTTTCTCAATTTTCAGTGAGGTTTACCGCCTTTTCAGAGATTCATTTATATTTCTGTAATTTGATCTCTATGAATAGATTCTTATCTACACTTATTAAGAAATGGTGACAAATTTAAATAAATGGCAAAATTAATTGGAACCTAAAGCTCCTGAAATATCTCCCTTTTTAAAAGTCTCATTTTAAAAAATAGAGATTACATTCCCTGGATGATAATTTACCTGGTTCCTTCTGTAATTTGATATGTTGGAAATAAATTGGACAGATAAAGAGGAGTGGTGACTTTGACTCCACCCCCAGCCAGTGACAACAGATAGGCTATTACTTTAATTGCACCCTTTACCCCCTCAAGGTTATTTACAGAGATCTCTAGAGATGGCTATTATTTCAGTGCAGAGAAGAGTCAGTACTTTGGAGAAGCATATATACATATAAATTATGGGGAAAATACTTGAGAAAGTAAAATGTGAATTTGCACGAGTCACATTGTTATTATTTTTCCATATATTGCTCATCTTGATTCTGAAGATAGTTCTAGGATTAGTTTTGTTACTATAGTAGATCCTTAGTAGATTTATAATAAACTTGTTTTCTTAATTGAAGTATAACTTGTATCGTACAATTTATTCTTATACAGTTCAATGTTTTTTCAATTTATTTTTTATTTTATTAGTACATTAGCAGTACATAATATTACATTCATTGTGGGGGATTGGTACATGTACGTATTTATCTTAATTATTTTTTATTCAGAGTTAATCATTTAGTTACTCAGCTAACCATCACCATTATCTAATTTTACAACATTTTCATCACCGCAAACTGAAATCCCATAACCATTAAGCCACTTCTCATTCTTCCCTCTCCCCCCAACTCCTGGCAACCACTAATATATTTTCAAACTCTATAGATTTTCCCATCTGGACATTTCACATCAATGGAATTATGATATTTAGCCTTCTGTGTCCAGCTTCTTTTGTTCAGCACAAAGTTTTCAAGATTCATCTGTGTGTTACACATACCAACACTTCTTCCCTTTTTTGTGACAATAATATTCCATTCTATGTATATACCTATTTTAGTTACTTTCTCAATGTTGGGACAAAACACCTGACACCTACAATTTATGGAAGGAAAGGTTTACGTGAGCTCATAATTTGTAGAGGTTTCAGTCTATAGTCAGCTGACTCCAAGGCAGGGTAGCCTGGTAGAGGAGAAACAGTCCATGGCAGGGTAGAGCACTCAAGGTGGGTGTGTGTGTGTGTATGTGTGTGTTTGTGTGTGTGTGTGTGTGTGTATATATATATATACATATATATATATATATATATATATATATATATACATATACTGTATTGCCAGGCCACACCCACAGTGACCCACCACCTCCCATCAGACTTCACCTCCCAGCATTGCACCCAGCTATAAACCCACCAGTGAACTAATCCAATATCACACACCCATGATTCAGTTTCACACAGCCATAATCCAGTCACCTCTCAAAAGCCCCACTTATGAGAGTTTGAGGCTTTGGAGGGACATACAGATACAAGCCATAATATTCAGCTTCTGGCTCCCAAGAGACTCATGTGCATCCCTTTATGCAAAAGCCATTTAGTCTATCTCTGAGTTGCCAAAGTCCTAACAGTTTCAGCACTGGTGAAAAATCCAAATCCAAGTTCTCTGCTGAGATTAAAGGCAAACCCTTATCTGTGAGCCACTGTAAAAATGAAAATTAGATACTTCCCACACACAATGGCATACAATAAACATTTCCATTCCGAAAAGTACAAAAAGGAGGATAGAAAGGAATGAGACCAAAGCAAGTCCAAAATCCAGCAGGGCAAACACTAAGTCCTATGGTTCTATGTCTAGCATCTGGGGCAATCTCTATTGAGATGCGAACTCCAAAGGGTTGGGTGGCCCCACCCATATGGCACTGTTGCCAGGTACAGCCCTCATGGCTTCTCTCTTAGGCTGGCTTTGCTCACTCCTTTCAGGCCTTCTGAAATCTGGGTGGAAGCCTTCCTGATTCCACAACTCTTGGGATCATGAAGGCACATTCTGCCTGTGCCTAAAACCAGCACCACGTGGATGACACCAAATCAGCTGCCAGCTGAAGCAGTAGCTAGGTTTCCTTCTTTCTTGGCTGTAGGGGTCAAGTGCCTGGATTGCTGAGTGCTAGGAATCCAATACAGTGGTACTTAATTCAGTCCACAATTCTGGGGAAGATGGCCTTGGTCATGTTTATCATTCGATGTGGAGTTTGAGAATGGAAGCAAAATTTTGCCGAAGGCTTCTGTTTGTAAACCAAATTATTCAGGAACAGAAGCATTGTGAACTAAGGTACCACTGTACCAAGGAACAGATTCCCTAGGCCATTCTGGAACATGGTGCACTGGGGCTCTGGTCTCAAAGCAAAGTCTTTCACCTTTGCAAATCTGAGGCTGCAAAGGGTGGAGTCCTGCTGGGTTTTGTGATAAACTCAGGCCATCTGTCCCACCCTCCAGTTCCAAAGTACTTGGCTTTTTAATGCCAGTCTCTTCAGCAACAAAGTTCTCCTCTGCTCTATGTTTGCAAGCTGCAACTTTATCAGAGCTTCTTTTCTGGACAAACTCAAAGCTTTTAAAATCATTTTGTTGGGCTATGTGGTCTTGATTCTCAAGGTACGGTTGGCTAAAAGCTTCCAATGGCAGCCATGCCACTGTTTCAACTTTAGGCTGCCTTGAAATTTATTCTGCTAGATTAATGAGTCTGCCGGCCTTTATCTCAGTCTCCTGAAATGTCTCCAGATATGAGCAAAATGCAGAAAATTTTCAGCCAGAGTATAACACATACGGTCTAGAGTCCAACAGCCAGTGCTCAATCCCAACTGAAATCTCTTGAGCCTCATCTTTTCCAGCTGCATTGCAGTCAACAGTCTGGTCTTCTGAGTTCCAACCAGAATCTCTTCCCATCATACACGGCTCACAGTATTCTAGGGCTGCCTCTCATCCTGCAAACCAGTTCCAAAGATTTCTGACCTACAAAGTCAAGTATAATTACAGCAATGACCCTACTTCGCTGGTACCAAAATCTGGCTTAGTTACTTTTTTATTGCTGTGACAAAATACCTAACATCCACAATTTAAAGGAGGAAAGGGTTTTTTTAGCTTGTAGTTTGTAGGTTTCAGTCCATAGTCAGCTGGCTCCAAGGCAGGAGAGCACAGCACAGCAGAGGAGAAACAGTCCATGGCATGGCAGGCAGGAGGCAGCAAGCACTCAAGGCAGATATACATATATATATCTCCAGACCACACCCACAGAGACCTACCTTCTCTCACCAGGCTTCACCTCCGAGCACTATGCCCAGCTATAAACCTACTAGTGGGCTAATCCAGTATCACATACCCATAATTCAGTCACCTCTCAAAAGCCCCAGCTATGAGCACATGAAGCTTTGGGAAGACATCTAGATATAAGCCATAACAACACTGTATATTGCTTACACTTTCATCATCTGATAAACATTTGGGTTGTTTCTTTTTTTGGTTATAATGAATAATGGGACTGTGAACATTTGTCCCAGTAAAATATAATTTAAAAAAAAAAGAACATTTGTTTTCAGTTCTCTAAGCCATGTACCTAGGAGTGGAATCACTGGGTTTCATAGTTTAATCACTGGAGGAACAGCCAATCTGATTTCCCTAATGAGTGCACCATTTTACAGACCCATTAGCAGTGTATAGGGTTCCAATTTCTCCAAATCTTCACCAATAACTGTTATTATGTGCTCTTATTTCTTTTTTCTTTTTATAACCATGAATCCTGGTGGGTATGAAATAGTATTATGGTTTTGACTTGTAATTCCCTAATGATTAATGATGTTGAGAATCTTTTTATGTGCTCACTAGCCATTATATCTTTTTTTGAGAACTGTTTATTCAAATCCTTTGCCCATTTTTAAATTTGGTTATTTGAGGGGTTTTTGGTGTTTTGTTTTGTTTTGAGACAGGATCTTGCTATGAGTTCAGGCTGGGTTTGAACTCACTATGTAGGCAGGTTGGATCTCAAACTTGTGCCTCAGTCTCCCAAATGCTGGGATTACAGTCATGTACCACTACATCTGGTCTTGGATTTTTTATTACTGAGTTATAAATGTTCTTTATTTATTTCGTGTTCAAGTCTCTTATCAATTGTATGGTTTGCAAATACTTTCTGCCATTTTCCTTTTCGTTTTCTTGATGGTGTTCTTTGAGGGATAAAATGTTTATTATTTGATTTTTGAGGCAGGGTCTTGCTCCATAATTCAGGCTGGCCTTGAACTTGCATAAATCTTCCTGCTGGGCTGGGGATTTAGCTCAGTGGTTTGAGTGCTTGCCTAGCAAGCATAAGGCCCTGAGTTCAATTCCCACACAAAAAAAAAGAAAGAAAGAAAGAAAGAAAGAAAGAAATCTTCTTGCCTCAGCCTCCTGATTGCTGGGATTACAGGGGTGTCCCACCACGTCCAGCACAAAATGTTTTTTGTTTTGTTAATTTTTCCTTTTTTTTTCACAAAAGTTTTTAAAATTTTGACGATAAATTGCTTACAGAAAACAAATCCTGGGGGCTAGGGATTTAGCTCAATGGTTAGAGTGTGTGCCTAGCAAGCTGCAAGGTCCTGAGTTTGATCCCCAGCACCAAAAACAAACAAATGAACAAACAAACCCTAAGGAGCCAGGCCTGAGGGCACATACCTGTAATGCTAGCATTCTGGGAGGCTAAGGCAGGATAGTTCCAAGTTTGAGCCCAGCCTAGTCAATTTAGGGAGACCCTGTGAAAAATAAGAAGAGACCAGAGGAGCTAGGTATGTACCTCAGTGCAAAGGCCCTGAGTTCAATCTTCAGGATCAGGAAAAAATATTAGAAATCTAGATCCAGCATAATGTTTTCCTAACACATACTGAATAGTTCATTGTATTTTATAGCAAGAAAGTAATTTAAGGGTATACTACAAGATGAATAAGAGAAACTAATTTATAATTAATGAGAAGGAAAAAAATATTTTGATGGGTAGGAAATAAAATTCCAAACAGTTAATGTATATAAGAATACAGGCTCTTTAATATGTTTTCTGTAAATGTACATAAAGCAAATTGCAAGAGGCTATTATACAAAACACAAGCTTTAGAAAAATTAGTACTTGTCCTTAAACCTGACTAAGTGGAGCTGAAAGGAAGCCAAAATTGATTACTTGTGTCAATGGATTGATGTCTACAAATGACAAATGGCTGTATTAAAGATCCTATTAACTTTACATGTTGAACAATTACTAGTCATATTTTAATTAATGAATGTTGCTCTTGAAATAAACCTTTGTGATTCTCTTCTCTCTCTTTGAAATCTTTGCTAGTTAAAACTAAATTCCATATGCATCTGAAACATTTATAGACGTTTAGGTAGAGCATACAAATTTAACAGTTTATAAATTCCCCTGACCCCAAGAAAGAAAACAAGAATAGAAGTTGTCAACCACTATTATGAATATTCCTGCTAAAATTCATCTCCAGCGGTCACTGGGTGATTTATTTCCTTCTTGTGAACCCATTCTACCATGGTGTAAATAAATCTGAAGAGCTGGGCACAATGGCACACACCTGTAATCCCAGCACTCAGGAGGCTGTGGCAGGAAGATCCTGAATTTGAGCCCAACCTGGGCTTCATAGCAAGATCTTGTCTCAAAATGCTAAAAAATAAAAAATAAGAAAATAAACATAAAAACAGTGAATGTCCAAGGAAGAATGGATAAGGAATTGTGATAGGTGAGGCTAAAAGACCAGGACAGCTTTGGAAAGAAGGTTTGGAAGTAGCCTTTTCCACTTGGGTCAGTAGCACGACAAGAAGGACATCGGGGGATCAGAACTCTATTCGAGCAACCGAGTCAAGGGAGTTTGGAACCTGAGTGGAATTAGATAACAGATCTAAGACCCTGACACCTGGGATTTTCGTTCTTCGTTTCTGCGGTGCTGGGGATGGACGGGAACCTTGCTCACTGAGGCAAGCTCTCAGCCACGGGGATTCTTCCCCAGCCCGCCCAGGAATTCCGTCTGCTCAGGGAAAGAATTAAATTCTCAAACCGGGCCCCACGCTGCGGCGGAGGCACTGGCCGAAGACAGCAGCAGCTGCTGATGCAAGTGACCCTGACAAGCTGCTGAGGCCTCGGTGCCTGGCGGAGTTTTTGAGGATTTGTGGCCGTGTGTATTTTTCAGAAGGTTGTCTAACCACACCAGGAAACACAGAGGGAGCTGAAGAAAACATTTCGCCAGCATGTGGGGAAAACTAGTGTCAGCAAGTGGCACTAACAGGCAATAGATCAGATCAGGTGCTTTGGTTGTTAATAATTAATAGAACCATTCACTCTATGAATAATACTCAGACAATAAGGAAATTCCTTATGAGACAGAGCCAGGAAGTTCAGAGGGAGGGCTGAGGCCACCGATGGGGCCTCGTGAGAACCAGAGTCCTCCCTCCTTTTACTCTGCCCACCATCCCTGCACCATTCTGGGCACCGTAACAGGGAGCAGGAAAAATCGCTAGTGACCCTGGGTAAGAAGGGCGGCTACAGTTCACAGCAGCTTCGTATGCGTCTTAGACAAATACAGAAGACAGGAGTTTGAAGGTTCCCCCAAAACAAACTGTGTTTAAGGAGTTGGAAATGATAATTACCCTGGTTTGGTCCTTACACCTTATATACAAATATCAAATTACTCAAACTTACCCAATAAATATGTATGACTCCTGGCAGGTGAAGCAAAAGATGTTCACAGCACCAGGAACTATTAAATAGCACACAATATCTATGTGAGAGCACCTAAAACAACTTTCAAAGGTTACTTTTTACATGTTAAAGGGCAAACTAAGCATATGAATTCTTCTTTGCTGGGTATGGAACTCAGGGCCTTGTGCTTACTAGGCAAGCACTCTAACCATTGAGCTAAATCCCAGCCCCTGAGCATACAAATTCTAAAGTGAAGGAAAAATGCAATAAAATCTAAAGACTCACTTTTCCCCCCCTTGATAACTGGCTTGAGGTCACTGATTTCATTCATTATGTGCTTGAAGCAGTGATTTTCAGACCTTTCTGATCCTAACACACAGTAAGAAATATATTTTACGTTTTCCAAGGTATACACATATACAAACATACAGTTATGTCTCTAACAACTAAAAACTCACAAAACAAACTTTTCAAGTATGCAGTCATTTTTCTATTTCATTTAGAACAAGTGCTGGTTGACACTCAGGGCATTTCATGACCCCTGAATGGGTCTGACTCGCAGTTTGAAAATCACCCTCTCAAGGTAAACAGATATAGCAGGCCTGGCTCCTGCTCCTCCAGGGCAGGTGGCGACGGTGAACAGTGGCAGACAGTGGTAAGTGCCCTTAGATAGCGGAGTTTTACCTTCCCTTTGGGAATGACTCACAGTGAATGCTGCCGCCACCAGCACGCTGGTGCGGGGGCGGGCGGGGGGGCGCTCCCCTGCCGCTTAGGCTTTGATTCGGTGGACAGAGCTCTCCTCTGGACTCCCTGAGGCGCGTTATGCCAGGTGAAGCCTTCAAACAAGCTTTCACCGAAGACTCAGGGGGAATGAGGAAAATGAACTAAAAGAGCAACATGAACCTAGATAGTCTTTTGTGAAGACAAGGCTCACTCATCTCCAGTTTGGGTGCCTGGGCCTGCCTGGCTCTGGGCCCAAGAGGTCATCTTTTCTCTTCCTTCCGGGGAGCCCTGACAGGGGTTCCCAAAGGAGCAAGAGTGACTCCCAGCCAAGTGCCTGCCAGCCCCTGACGGCCTCTGGTTTCCCATTTCAGTTCCCAGCTCTTCTCTGATGCTCATCTCAATAAAGATCCAACTCTTTGCTGAAGGACCTCACACCCAACCTCAGAAGTGTGACCTTGCTACCTTGCTCTTCAGTTGTATCCTTCTCAGACTATGATGTGACAAACTCAGCAGAGATTTGCAGAAAGAGGTTTGTTTTGTTTTGGTCAATCTCCAAAGGACTGATTTAAACAAGTAAATTTAAACTTCCAGAAAGCAGCTGGGTGTAGTAGCGCATACTTGTAATTCCAGCATTCGGGAGGCTGAGTCAGGAGAATCAACTCAAGTTCAAGGACAGCCTGGGCTACAGGTGAGTGCAAGGCTGGCCTGAACTACACAGTGAGACCCCTCTCTCAAAAATCCAAAAACAAAACAAAAATAAAAACAAACCCAACTTCTAGAAAACCAGTACATGTACATTGGCCATTCTGAGTAAAAGTATGATCTTAAATTGGCTTACAGGTATGATTAAGGTGACAAAAACACCATGTTTCTCAATCTTAACTTTTTCATTTTCTTTCTCACATGAGCATACAAGCTTTGGAGTTAGGTGTGAAATCCAAGTCTCCTTACTCTTAAGAACAAGTTTCTTAAACTCTCCGAACCCCAGTTTACTTACTTGTAAGACAGACAGAAATAGGGGGCTGGGGATTTATTTCAGTGGTAGAGTGCTTGCCTAGCAAGTGCAAGGACATGAGTTCAATCCCTGGTACCCCCCCAAAAAGATAGACAGAAATAATACATCAGAAGTTTGTAAAACTGTGAACTAATCAGAAAATGCTGTCTGTATAATTCACTTAACTAAAGATCAATAAATGACAGCTGCTACTTATCTTAGGCACAGATAAGAAAGCAAATACTGCATTGCAAATGCCTTGTTTAAAAACCATTTTCGGCTACCTGATATTTCCTGGTCTGATGTCTTTCTTAGGGAAGCCCTCAATATGCCTGTATCCAGAAGGACATTGCAATGTATCTTCCAGTCCACTAACTGGCTGCAGTGGAAATAGGAGTACAAGTGCAGCGGGCATAAATGAAGACAAAAGGTCGAACTATGGCTCCGACAAGTCTCTTTCCATTTCTACTGAAACGGCTCTAATTGAAGGTCTCAAGGGGCTCAGACAAAGACATCTTGCACCTCTGCTCTGTCTCCGGCACTCAGATGGTTTTCCTGGAGCCAAACGCTGTACAACTTTAGTCCCAGCTGCTTGGGAGGCTGAAGCCAGAGGATTGCTTGAGCCAGGAATTCAAGACCAGCCTGGCCAATACATTCTATAGAAATAAAAAGTTGCTCAGTAAGCTGGCACATACCTGTAATCCCCACTACTCAAGAGGCTGAGGCAAGAGGATGATAAATTTGAAGTCATTCTGGGCAATTTAGTGAGACTGTCTCAAAAAAAGACACAGCTGTAGTTGTGAAAGGCCCCGGGTTTAATACCCTGTACTGCAAACAGAAAACCTCAAAAAATAGATGGTTTTGCTGGGTGTTGGGCACATGCCGGTAATCCCAGCATTTGGGATACTGAGGCAGGAGGATTGTAGCAAGTTTGAGGTCACTGTGGGCTACACTGTGAGTTCAAGGCCAGTCTGAACTATATAGAGAGGCCCTGTCTCAAAACAAAATGTTACTCTCAGTGAATTCAGGAATATACAATACACCATTACTGTACAGTCATATGCTGTACATCAGATCCCAGAACTTAATCATTTTAGAACTGTAGGTTTGTACACTCTGACCAATATCTCTCCATTTTCCTGTTGCTGATCTGAGGAAAAAGGCAAGTGCTCTACCACTGAGCTAAATCCTCGCCCCAGGCTGTTAGAATTCACCGATGCTTTTCTGTATCTATTGAAAAGTTTGTAGGTTTTGTTTGTTTTGGTTTTGTGGTGCTGAGGATCAAGGCCAGGGCCTCACACACAAGACTAGGCAAGTGCTCTGCCTCTGAGCTGCATCCACAGCCCTAGATGTTTTATTTTATTGTGTTAACCCGTTTATGCCAAAGATTGAATTTTTTTGAATTTTTGCTTGACATTTCTATGTTACTGTGTTAGTTAGATTTTCAGAGCCAATGGTCATAAGAGAGCAGATTTAATAGGGGACATTTACAATATTCACCCAGAAGCCAAATGCTGAAGGGTGCTGAATGTCCATCTAGGCACTGGAGACCCAAAAGATCCAATTGAGGGCTGGGAGCCCACACCACTGTCTCATGTACGTCCGTGTCTGCACATGATGGCTGGAGCCAGGATACGATGCTCGCAGCAGAGATGACAACCAGAGCTCCTCCGAAGCAACAGCAGCCATCCTCAATGACAGCAAGGCCCTGAGCTCCTTCCTCGAAGAGGACATCTGAGTTCCTTTTGGAAGAACCAGCCGCAGCAGACCTTCTCCTGGGAAACAGCCTGCCAACTAGCTACAGCTCCCACTCTGTCTTATGTTGCATCAGCAACAACCCTCAGGTGGATCTCGTACGCCCAGCATCACATCACCTCAGTCCAGCTGGGCGTTCTGCTCAAGTTGACCATATTAGGTTCACCACAGTTACCTAAAAAAAAATTCAAGGAAAAAGAATTTTAAAAGAACACATTTCCTTATGTTGCATTGTTATGGGTGTTCCAAAAATGGATGACTAGGTGCTGAAGAGTGAATGCGAAATATTCAATATATTGATTTTGGGGGTATTAAACCAATCTCAGCTTCCCGGGATATATCCCACTTGGTCATGGTGTGTAACCCATTTTATATGGTGTTGACTTCGGTTTTTGAGAATTTTCCTAAAGCTTTTTACATCCATATTTCTAAGGCTTATTGGTTTGTAGCTTTATTTTTTCTGATATCTTTGGTTTCATTATCAGAAAAGATTACTAGCTTCAGAGACTCAAGAAGTGTTTTCTCCGGTAATATTTTTTGGAAGAATTTCCAAATATTACTAATTGCTCTCCTTTAAATGTTTGGTAGAATTCACCAGGGAAGCCATCTGGCTCTTTTTTTTTTTAATTTTGTGTGTGTGGGACAGGATTTTTAAAAACATTTCTAATTCAGTCTCTATTTTTGTGTGTATATTCAAACTGTCTTATCCTCCCTCCCTGCCTTGTTGTTTTTGTTTTGTTTTTGTACCTGGACAAGGACCTGAACCCTGATGTTTGTTTCTGTTTCTTTTCTTTCTTTCTTTCTTTTTTTTTTTTTTTTGAGATAGGGTCTTGCTGTGTAGTCCAGGCTGGTCTTGAACTCACTATGTAGCACAGGCTGGCCTCAATCTCCCAGCAATCCTCCTGCCTCAGCCTCTGAAGTGCTGGGAATGTAGGCATGTGCCACCACACCCAGCTTTGATGTCTGTTTTGGTTATGTCTTTATAGGAATGTGCTCATTTCATCTAAATTGTCTAATTTATTGCTATATAGTTGTTCACAGGATTCCTTTATAATTCTTAAAAAGGTCAGGAATTATGTCCCCTATTTCACTTCTGAGTCTAGTAGTATGAGTTTTCTCTCTCTCTTTTAAAAAATGGTCAATCTAGCTAAAGATTTGTCAGTTTTGTTGATCTTTTCAAAAGACCAGCTTCTATTCTCACTTGTATTCTCTATTTTTTTCTATTTCATTAATTTCCTGTCTAATCTTTATTATTTCCTTCTTTCTGTTTTAGTTTGCCCTTTCTTTTTCAGCATTTTGTTTGTTTTTGAGAAAGGTCTTGCTATTGTATTTCAGGCTGGTCTTGGACTCACTATGTAGTCCAGGCTGGTCTTGAACTCTCAGCAATGCCCCTGCCTAGGCCTCCTGAGCTCTGCTGGGATTACAGGCTGTAAAATTCATTATATGGTTATTGAGAGTTGGTTCAAATGCCTGTGTTCTGATAAAGGTCTCACCTTCCCAGTGTGCGCCTGTTCTTCCGAGGTCTGGTTAACCTTGCAGGAACAGGTTTGCTATCAACAAAGAATTCACTTTGATATGCACTCTGGCGGCATCCCGGATCCCAGCCAGACCCGGGGCGAGTGCCTGAGGTAAAGTCGTGCACGCCCATTTCCTGGAGGCGAGCATTCCTTTGTCAGAGCCTAGCTAACCTCAGCTGCAGCACCCAGGTGCTCTCGCTCTGGCTCTCTCGCTCTCTCGTTCTCGCACTGTCGCTCTCTTTCTCTCTCTCTCTCTCTTGCTCTTTCCTTCACTCTCTCTCTGTCTTTCTCTGTCTCTCTCTCATGTGCGCCTGCCAAGGTTGCTGATGATTACTTTTGCTCACGTAGCTGCTGATATTTTCCTGTGTGCACCGGTGGGGGCTGCTGGTCCCCCTTTTTGTTGCGCCCCCACATTGCCTGCTGATTTCTACTCTCGCGCCCCTGAGGCTGCTGGATGTCTCTGTGCGTCGATGGGGGCTGCTGCTGGCGGCGCCTCCACGACTGCTGTTTTCTTCTCGCGTCCCACGCGGTGCTGCTTCTCTAGTAAAAGTTAAGATCTCTGCTTGAACTGCTCCGGTGCTGCAGATTGCCAGTGATAGAAACGATGGATTGGTGGTATGATTTCCTAGAGCTTTTCCTCTTCTCTTACTTTCTTTATTGTAATTTAAAAACTTAGTTAATATTCGTGAGTGGTATCTTGTCTCCTTCCCCACGAATCGAGCCCTAAAGCAGTAAGTCCGTGCATGGCGACAGCAAGCTGTTACACAGGCATGTACCTCCACACCTGGCACCCAATTCCAGATTTTTGACCAGGATCCTCACGGTTCAGATAGTTCCTGGTAGATCCTAGAAGTGTAGTCAGCTAGCTTTCAAGGTGCATCTCTCCCTATTCTAGACCAACTGGCACAGAAGCAACACTCTTCTAGAAACAAACAAAATCTCCCTTTTTCAGCAGTTGGGGGATCTGCCCCCCTGTGGCTTTGCAGGGCTACTGCTGCCAGAGAGTCTATTTGATTCTGGAGGGAGACAATGTTTTTGGGCAATTTCATCAAGCCTATCTGTCAGGTCCCTGGAAAACTGCTGGTAATGATATAGGGGAAAAAATATAACTCCCAACCTGCTAGATGTCAATTACGCTGAGTTCGTGTTCCCCGACGTCGAAGAATAAATTCTAAGGAACAAAGGAGGCTAAAAGTAGGAAATGTATTGGGAGAGAGAAAGAGAGCTCCTGAGAGACAGGAGGGGACCCGAGTGGGTTGCCAACGAGCTCACTTTTCAGGGTAAATTTTATAGAGCAAAATCATGAGGCGGGTACAATATGTGTCAAAATGATGATTAACCAATAATAGTGTAGCCGCTTAGGTAACATTGATCCAATGGAGAAGGTCACATAGCAAATGAACATGGAAAGAATAAAGACATTCCAGGATGAGGTGGATCTGGAGGTCTTGGTTGCCCACCTGGATGGGCACACCTCCTGGATGTGCCTCCAGCCATAGTTGTAGCGTCTTCTCCTCTTGCGTATTGACTCCATTGAGGGCCCAGCCCTGTCTGACTGCCTATAATATTTCTGCCTTACTTCGCTGTCTATAACAGTAACAGGAAGAGATGTGGTTAGATTTAAGGGTCTGTGTAAGTATAAGCAATCACTATCATCTCTTCTAGAGACAGTTTTTGAGCCACCAAAGAGGATCCCAAGAAAAATAAGAACAAGCCAAAAGAGGTCCTTCTAACTTGGGGCGAGCATCTCAAGAGGGAGTCGCAGCGACAAGAGAGCAGTGGAACCTGCTGTGCAAGCCATGCAGGGAGGGACCCCGTTTCCCTTGTGTTTAGTGGGAACAAAATGGTTCACTTGTCTGGCTCAGCAGGTTGGTAGGTGTTTTCTTTTCTGAAAAGAAATTTGAGGCCATTCGCTGATTCACAGGTGTAGGAGGTTTGTGGTCTCCTTTGTTTTCCAGAGCCTTGGGTGGCTTGGGTTTTACCCTGGTGAACCTAAAAGCGTCGGGAGCCAGTGTCCACGGGCCAGAAAGGAAGGCATCTAGAGCGGAGGTCCCACAGTCTCCACACGTCTTCCCACCTGCTGCTGGCTCACCAAGATGTTGCTGTGGGTGACTGGATGCTGGGACGGGCTTCTGGGTTCTTGTGCATGCCAAAGAATTGGCTGTGGCTCACAATGGTAAGGAAAAAGCAGCAAAGTTTAATGAATTTTAATTTAGGTGAAGGTATACTCAAAGTGAGCAGGCTCACGCCAGCAGAAAGGAAGAATGGCACAAATCTGGCTTTTCTTCTTTTAATATAGGGATTTCCAGCTATAAATGGCCTTCTAAGTACTGCCTTAGCTGTATCCCTTACATTTTTGGAATTTTGTACCCTTCATTCATCTGAAAGCATTTTGTAATTTCCTTTTTAATTTCTTCTTCAGCCCTTTAAGAATTTAGGAGCATGCCAGGCATGGTAGCACATCCCTGTGATCCCAGCACTCAGAAGGCTGAGGCAGGATGATCTCAGCAAGTTTGAGGCCAGCCTAGACTAATGGTGAGTTCAAGGCCAGCCAGAAAGAAAGAGAGAGAGAGAGAGACAGAAAGAAAGAAGGAAAGAAAGAATTTAGGAGCATACTGCTTCATTTTGATTTGAGAATTTCCCCAAATTCTTTCTGGTATTGATTTCTAACATCAATCCATTTTGGTTGGCACACATACTTTGTATTATTTCTACCCTCGGACATTACTGGGGCTTATTTTACAGCTTACCACATGGTGGGTCTATTCCGGGGAATTTTCTACACTTAATCTTAGCCAAAGGCTGAGAAGCGATCTGGGGAATTTTCTGAGAGCACTTGAGAAGTTGTGTATTTTGCTGCTGTCAAGTGGAATGTTCCACAGTTCTCTGTTAGATTTAGTTAATTTGTGGCATTTCCTCAAGCTTCCTATTAACTTATTGGTCTCTGACCTAGCTGTTTTATGCTGTCTTAAAAGTGAGTATTGAAGTTTCCCACCATTGCCATAGAACTATTTCTTTCTTTATAAAAAAATGAAGGGAGTTAGATTTTGCTTGACGTATTTTGGTAATTTGTTGTTACATGAACATATCTTTAATATATATATATATATTTTTTTTTTCTTGGTTTTGGGGATTAAACCCAGGGCCTGTGCACTGAGCTGCATGCCCAACCCTTTTTTAAATTTTGAGACAGGGCCTTACTAAATTGCCTGGGGTGAGCACAAATTTGTGATCCTCCTGCCTCAGCCTCTCAGATGGCTGGAATTGCAGGAATGTACTACCACGTCTGGCAATAATTTTCATCTTTTTTTGGTAGATTGACCCTTTTATCATTGAGAAACGTACTTCTTTATTTGTAGTAACATCTGTTACTAGACTTTAAGTATATTTTGTTTGATAGTCATTCTAGTTTTTTTTGCAGTTTGCATGGTACACCCGTATCATTCTTTAACCATTTATAGGGTATGCTGGGGACCAAACCCAGAGTTTCCAAGCAAGCACACTATCACTAAGCTTAAGTCCCCAACCCCTACTTTCTGTTTCTATCTTTGAATGGAACTTTTGTCTCGTCTCCACAGCAACAGGTGACTCTTTTTTTTTATTACAATCTGATGATCTGTCACTTAATTGCACTGGTTAATTCACTCGCATTCAATGTTATGACTACCATTTTTAGGTCATTAAAATTTTTCTCTACAGAATTTTTAGTGCAAAGAAATAAGGTGTATGTTTCAACAGAGGTAAACTGGTCCCCTATTGGCTTTCTAAATCCAAAGTTGAATGCAGTAATATGGGTTATATTCCATATCCATATGGATTTTCTGTATATCATTATTATTATTTTGGTATTAAGAATTTAACCGAGGGTGCCTGCAGTGAACTACATCCCCAGATATAGTTTTAAAATTTTTAAATTTTGCTTTTATTTTGAAATAGAGTCTCAGTAAGTTGGCAGGCTAGGCTCAAATTTGGGGGAAGGCGGGGCTGGGGGTCAAACTCGAGGCTTTGTGCTTGCTAGACAAGCACTCTACCACTTGAGCTAAATCTCCAGCCTCTAGGCTCGAATTTGTGATCCTCCTGCTTCAGCTTCCCAGAGTCCTGGGACTTCAGGTGTGTAGCATTATGCCCAGCTGTCAATGAAGTATTAACATCCTGCCTGCCTGGGGCTAGACAATACTTGTGGATAGCAAAGTATCAGCCTCAATACTTGAGGATAGCAAAGTATCAGCTGGGTATACAAACACACAGCCACAGCACACATCTTCCATCTGCCCGTACGTGGTAGGAGGCCTTAAGTACCCCATGTCCAGGGACAAAGCAACTAAAGGCCACCCCCACAGTTGGGGCACGCTGAGACTGTCAAACCAGCCCCTCCTACATCATCTCCCTGCCCTGCTGCCTTTCCTGCTGAACTCTAGCAATGGCTGTGGTGCTGGCTTTCCCCGGCTGCTGTCGCCAGACCCAACTTGCCTCCTACCACAGCTGCCATGCGATTACTCCTCTTCAGAACCCCAGAGTAGAATGAAATTCATTCACTGGTGCTTCTCCTGTGTCTCCACCTGACTGACCATCTCATGAAAGGAAAAGCAGACTGTGCTGTCGCTCAGTGACAGAGTGCTTGTCTCGCAGGAGGCCCCGGGTTTGAGCCCAAAACTGAGGTAGGAATTGGGGCATGACTAGGGCCAGCTGGGAAAGGAGACGCCACAAAGATCCCAGAACACATGCGCAGAGCGATTCTCTGGAGAACTCGGGCAGGCCTTTGACAAGATGCCCTGTGTGTGCAGTCAGGGCGGGAAATGTGAAAATGAGACAAGTATCATGTAGGAGTTGGCCATCATGCCTCTACACGACGGCCCGCCCACACTCCAGGGTGTATTTTTATTTTTACTTTTTCCTCCACCCAAACTCACTCTACAGAGCCCGTTTCCCCCCTACCTTTTAAAATTTTTTTCCCTACCCATAATAAATGTGAAATTTTGCCAGCATTCATGCTTGTTTCGTTCAATTCTTTAGGACAGAAAGGACCTAGAAATCACCTACCAGAGGAAATTCCAGCACCCCAGAACCCAGTAACAACACCACCAAAAATCAAACCAACCAACCAAACAAAAACCACAGCAGTTTTCTGAGTGGTTCTGAAAATGCTAGCAGCACTAGCTTCAGCACCATCTGAGAAACTGTAAGAAAAAAAATTTAATCTTCGTGCTCAAACTTGGGTTTGAATACCAGTCCCAAAAGCTGGGCTGTGTAACTGGGGGCAAACCACTAAAGGACTGAGTCTCGTCTCCTGCTGTGGTAATCCTGCCCTGCAGCACTGTTGTGAGGACTAAATGAGATTAAGAGAGAGAATGTAAATAATTCCACTACTAAGCCAGGGTTGTTAATTTTCTCTCCTGTTGCCAAGATCTAATAAAATCTCCTACCTGTTTTCTCAGTAATGTATTGTCAGGGTAATTACTAGAGGCTTAACTAATTTAAACCGCTTCTCATTTTAGCAACTATTGGGAAGGAGAAACGCAGAAACAGGAATAGGGATAGAAAAATGTGGTTGTGTGGTATTTCAGGGGAGAAAAAGAGAATTTCAGTCTGAGAGCAGTTTTCGAGTTACTCCGAAAAATTAGTTACCAATTTAAGTGTCACACAGCTCAATGGTAGAGCACTTACAAGGTTTGATGTATTTTGACATTTCCCCTTTCTGTCTTTTTTGTTTTTTTTTTTGAGACAAGGTCTCGCCAGGTAGTTCAGATCAGCCTTGAACTCACTAGGTAGCCCAGCTGGGTTCGAACTCACCACAATACTCCTGCCTCAGCCTCTCGACTGCCGGGCATGCCTGACTGGGTACTCGTCTCTCTATAATCTGACTGGAAATGGGACCTTTTTGTCATTTTTAGAATAAGGTATTTTAACTTACCAGAGCGTGTCTACGCCACAATTACAGTTATCACAATAAATACATTTTTTCAAAGAAAGTTGCTTTTTTCTTCTGCACCATAATTAAGCTTTACGATTAAAAAAAAGATTTAAAAGCTTGCGGGGATTCGTGAGTAGGGGCTGGCTTCTACCATGCTCACCGGTATCGAGAGCTTGAACTCACGATCCTCCTGGCTCAGCCTCTGGAGTGCTGGGAGTACAGGCGTGCGGAAGAGTCCAGGTTTAAGCGAAGCTGAGTGGCTACTCTGTAGGGAAACTTAACTTCTCCGGATCACAGGAAGAGAAACCAGGTAAGTCTGCACCGCTGGCGGCCGGCGCCCGCGTCTCCAAAGCGCGGCCTCCGGAGAGCCCGCGGCGCGCTAGCGGCCTCCGGACACGCGAGGGCGCTGCCGCAGCTACCGTCGGAGCCGTGTCTGTCGTCGCGATGTTCTCCAGGCAGGAAGGGCGAAAGGTGAAAGGTCATGTAGACTGCGCGCCCCGCCCCGTACGCCTAAGTTCTCGCGTGAGTTGTACTTCCGCCCTTTTGGCTCAGTGAGCAGCACCATGGCGGTAGGCAAGAACAAGCGCCTTACGAAAGGCGGCAAAAAGGGAGCCAAGAAGAAAGTGTAAGTCCCGATTGCCATAGGTCCCTGCTCTTTGGGGTCCTAGTGGAGTCAGCGGGCGGGTTCGCGATGGCGGCGTGCGCCAGATGGCGAGGATGCGGTCGGATTGCGCGGGCTTGGATGGCCAGAGCACCCAGGGATGTGGCGGCCTGGCTCACCGGGGTGCTAGGTCTCGGCGGCCGGCTGCCTTTCCTCGACATTCTCGGGCCCGCAGCCTCGGGGCTGTTGTGTGCCGTGTTGTGGGCTCTCGAGTCGCCTGAACTTCGGTTTCTTTAAGACTCGGAATTCAGGTAGTCACTGTCCTTGTCGGTTCACGACTCCTGTCCTGCCTCGTAGGACCTGGATCCCTCTTTGACAAGCTGTCAGGAGGACAGAGAGGGTGTTAGTCACCAGTTAATGTCTTCACAGTCCAGTAGAGTTTTCAAGACGTGTAGATTGCTGGAGGACATGCAGTGGGCGGGCCGGTCGGGGTGGAAAGAGGTCTAACTTCAGAGGCTCGGGTCTGGACAGGGAGAGGAGGAGCAGGCTGCCTTAGATCAGCGGCCCTTGCCTCACCGTGAGGGGAAGTAACTCCCGCGTTAAGTTGCCAGTTAATAGCGTTTGATGCTAGCAATGTTACAGAAAGGAAACTAAGAGACATCGCAGCAATACGTTATTTGCAGTGAAACTTCAGCTTTGTTTTTTTTAAATCCAGGGTTGATCCATTTTCTAAAAAAGACTGGTACGATGTGAAGGCACCGGCTATGTTCAATATAAGAAATATTGGAAAAACACTAGTCACCAGAACTCAAGGAACCAGTGAGTATCTTATATTTGGTCTGTATTTTTCTTCGGTTGGGGCATGTGTTAGGCGTCCTGGTCAGTTGTTGTTCTTTGTGGTGGGAGACAGGAAATGTCAGTTCCTGGTTGCAGGTTAGGCACCAGGAATGTTTGTTGTTACACATAGAGAAGCAAGGTGGTACTTTTAGAATTCAAGAAAATGCAAAGTTTTGAATGTAAATGGAAGTTGTCAGTAAGTCATCGCTGTTGAGACAGATTTAGTAAAAAAAGGTCTTTATAATTTGCCATTAATTTAGTTTTAACGTCATTTGAGTTTGTCTCACTTGTCAGCTAGTGTATGTTTATGTGGTTCCTATTATTAATAAGGCATGATTTTTGTTTTATAGAAATCGCATCCGATGGGCTCAAAGGTCGTGTGTTTGAAGTGAGCCTTGCTGATCTGCAGAATGATGAAGTTGCCTTTAGAAAATTCAAGCTAATTACTGAAGATGTCCAAGGCAAAAACTGCCTGACTAACTTCCATGGCATGGATCTCACCCGAGACAAAATGTGTTCCATGGTCAAAAAATGGCAGGTGAGATCAAAAGTTCCCTTAGTGTGCTTAGTGTTTCGGGGTGCATGACCAAAAATGGCACAGTGTGGAAGGAACCTGTCTTGTAGTGTAGACTGGAATTTTACTTTAAAACCTTGATCTCTTGGTGTCTGGGTTTGGCATTCCTGAGCTTAGGCATCATTGAATAATCATCATCGTCCTGTTTTACCTAAAAAAAATTGAAGCTAAGGTTTTTATTTATTGAGTTGCTATCAGAGGGTGTTTTTTTGGTCTGTTAAGGAAGAGCTAGGTGAACAGGGCAGTTTTGC